>CANXYC010911684.1:0-49489 GCA_948193065.1 Aleurites moluccanus | reverse complement strand
CCGTCTTATGTTTATTTATATGAGTTATTTGTTCTTGACACATTTCTATGCGTTCTCTGGCTCTATATATGTCATTTCCATCTTATCCATGTGATATATTTCCATTGATGTGATTGTTTACTTATAGTCATATTCTGTACTTGATTTTGTATTACAGATATTCTGAGCAGATTGATTCATTTATTTCATCTGCCTATTGCTTATTGATATTCCATTTCCTATTTTATTGGTCGATGCATATTAGATTCATCGAGTATCATATATACTCACCCTTTCACTGTTTACCCTCTCAAGTGCAGAGTAGGAGGCGGATATCCCAGCACTTTTGACTCTCTGTGGATTCTGCAGCGTTATAGCAGTGTAATTATTTAACACTGAATATCTTGTATATTCATATCCTAGCTGCTCCATGGGTTTTGTATGGTATAGTCAATATATGAACATGTATGTATGAGAATATTGGAGATTATTAATGATAGGATTATGGTATTTACATAAAATTACAGAATGAATGACAGAGTGATAGAATGGATAATGCATGTGTAGTGTATGGTTATATATTGTTATGTGATTGATGATGGGTGTAGATATTTCCGCTGTAATATTATTATTGTAATGATGAGATTGATGGGTTCTACGATACTAGTCACCTCGGCATCTCCCGCATCCTAGGACCGTCGCAATCCGAAAACGGGTCGTGACATTTCATTGCTTATCTATCCTTACCTCTAAATGATGCATATTAGATTCACTAAGTATTATATACTCATTCCATTAGTTGTTTAACATTTTTCAGGTTTAGAGCAGAAGGCATAATCTATACTCTCTTTCCTCTGTGGATTTCTGTAGTTTTGTTTTTGACAGTGTAATTATTTTGAACACTATATTATGTATCTATTTTTAGTTGCTCCATGGGTTATGTATATCTGGGTATAGTTAGACTGTATGTGTGAATATATGATATTATATGGAGGTTAAATACTATATGGCATATATGCATGAAGATTACAAACATGTGAATGTTAAATTACAGAATGACAAAATACAGGGTAACAGATTACAGAATGACAGAATATAGGGTTTCAAATTACAGAATGAATAATAAGTATATAATTGGATAGTAATAAGAAAGCAATAGATAATACAATATGATATTAGGTTTTACGGGTGCCTCTAGCTTTTTTCTACATCATAGGACCATCATATTCCGAAACCGAGACGTGACAGAGGTGGTATCAGAGCATAGATTTATATGAATAGTAATTAGATACAGTGTTAATAGACATAAGTAAAGTGTGGAGCATGGGAATTCTTATTTCGTCCTTTATTGTAATCGTCAAGTATATAATGTGTTCTACATTTTTGTATCATTCTGAAATTATTGTTTCTGTTTTCTGTAGTAATAGATATGTCTGATAATGGAGGGAACACACAATAGACGATAGAGACATAGAGGATACCAGAGAGGCAGAGGTAGCCTCTAATGAGTCCCTAGTTAGAGAGATGATAGAGGAACCTCCATTATCCCGATGGAGGATGAAAAATACTAGAATCAGTGATGACCCCTAGAGAGTTGAGATAATGCAGGGGACAATGGATTTATGTCGGGAAATACAGAAATGAGGCAGGAGAGACAAAATATGCCTCCACCAGCAATGCCACCTCCTGTTGCATCAGTTGTTCTGCCAGCTGCTCCTATTCCCATTATTGTACAACCATCAATTGTTCTTGGCAGGCCTGCAGCTTAGGAGGGCCGCCGACTTATTGACAAAGGTGGTGTTAGTATGTTCTTCATGAAGTTAAATCTGCCTGAGTTTAAAGGTGATAGAGGAGAGGAGCCTATTGATTTTCTAGAGCAGATCAAGAACGTAGTTAAGAGACTACCTTGTTCCGATGCTAGAGCAGTTGAGCTAGTTGGATTGTTACTGAAGGGGAAAGCCTGGACTTGGTTTTCTAGACACATAGAGCCTAGGTTATATGGTGATCACCTTTCCACCTGGGAAGAGTTCATATAGGCTCTAATAGATGAGTTTTTGACAGAAGGGGTGAGGACCAAAAATCATGTCCAATTTGAGTAACTGGAGTAGGGTAACAGGACTGTTGAGGAGTATGCTGATGAGTTTATCAGATTGAGTAGATATGCCACTCGGATTGCTCCTATAGAGGCTAATTTGATCAGTAGATTCAGGAGGGACTACATGCCTCATTACATAATGCCCTGCTAACTATTGAATTCACATCTCTGACTACTATTATTGACAAGGCTAACCATATGGAGGAGAAGTACAAGTCAGAGAGAGATAAAAGAGAACATAAGAGGAAGGAATGACCTAGTACTTAAAGCAGAAGAGGAGAGAGCAGCTCCCAAATGAGACAGTGTTTAGAATTAATCAGAAACCTTCGTCAGGCAACCAGAGGAGGAGGACTCAGAGTAGGGGGCCTACAATGCAGCCAGTATCTGGTTATTCATAGGGTTCATCCAGACCTGTGACTCAGATGCCTAGTATACCTTACTGTAATTTCTATGGTAGAAGGCACGAAGGAGAATGTCGTCGATAATCTAGTGCCTGTTTGAAATGCAAGCAACAGAGACACTTTATTAAGAGCTGCCCGATGTGGGGTGAACAGCAGCCTTCAGCAACAGTGTCTCAGCCAACGGTGCAGATGAGTTAGAATGTTACCAGAGAGGACCCAGGTAAGGGCAGAGGTAGAAGGCAGACACTGAGCAGTAGTTAGGCCCTAGCAGGTAGAGTACAGGGGCGAGTTTTTGCTGTTAACACCTAGGAGGCACAAAGAGCAAATAATGCAGTCACAGGTATGTTCTAAATTCAGAATGAATTAGTAGAAGCATTATTTGATTTAGGTGCCACACACTCCTTTGTTTCACCATTGTTTGCACCTAAGTTGAATAACAAGAGACAGTTAATGAATATACCATTAGAGATAACTACACCTATGGGGGAGAGTATAGAAGTAAAGTATTATTACCCGGGATGTGTAGTTGAAATTGATAATAATATTTTGCGTACTAATTTGATAGAACTACCTGTGTTAGAACTTGATGTGATTATGGGTATGGATTGTCTAACAACACATCATGCAATAATGGATTGCTATGAGAAGAAAATTATGTTTCAGCCTAAGGGGCAACCAGAATTTGAGTTCCAGGGTGACAAATGTGAATCTGGTATCAAACTTATTTCAGCTATACAGGCTAGAAAGATGATAAAGAAGAGTTATTCAACATTTTTTTCTCATGTGATAGATGTACAGAAGACTTCTATAGGGATTTATCAAATACTTATGATCTGAGAATTCCCTGATGTCTTTCTTGAGAATTTTCCAGGGCTGCCCCTAGAAAGGGAGATTGAATTTGATATTGATATGTATTCTAGTATAGATCCAATATCTATTGCTTCCTACAGAATGGCACCTACTGAATTGAAGGAGTTGAAGGTGCAACTGTAAGAATTACTGGATAAAGGATTTATTAGACCGAGCAGTTCTTCATGGGTGCTCCAGTGCTATTTTTTAAAAAGAAAGATGGCTCACTGAGAATGTGTATTGATTACCGACAGTTGAAAAAAGTGACTGTGAAGAACAAATATCCTCTACCACGGATTGATGATCTATTTGATCAATTGTAGGATGTCAGTCACTTCTCAAAGATTGATTTGAGGTCAGGGTATCATCAGTTGAGAATTAAGAAAGAAAATGTACCTAAGACTGCTTTTAGAACCCGGTATGGACATTATAAGTTTTTGGTGTTACCATTCGGGTTAACTGATGCACCGGCTGAATTTATGGATCTGATGAATAGGGTATTCAAGTCGTACTTGGATAAGTTTTTCATAGTATTCATTGATGACATACTTATATATTCCAAGAGTGAAGAGGAGCATGTAGAGCACTTGAGGATTAAATTGTATACACTTTGGGAGAATCAGTTGTTTGCTAAATTGTCTAAATGCCAGTTTTGGTTAACTGAAGTATGTTTTCTTGGCCATGTTGTCTGCAAGGATGGTATCAAAGTGGATCCTCAAAAGATTGAAGCAGTTACTAATTGGACCCAGCCTACTAATGTTTCTGAGATCTGCAGTTTTCTCAGTATTGCCGGATATTACAGGTGATTTGTGAAAGATTTCTCTAAGATAACTACTCCATTAACCAAGTTGACCAGGAAGCAGGATAAATTTCTATGGACAAATGAATGTGAGAGTAGTTTCCAGACTATGAAGTCCTATCTTACAAGTGCTCCAGTATTAGCTTTGCCAACAGAGGGTGATAAATTCACAATGTATTGTGATGCCTCCAGAGTTGGATTAGGATGTGTGCTTGTGCAAAATAGAAGGGTTATTGCTTATACTTCTCAACAATTAAAGAAGTATAAAATGAATTACCCTACACATGACTTAGAGATGGTAGCAGGGATTTTTGCACTGAAGATCTGTAGACATTATTTGTATGGTGCTAAATGTGAGATCTACACAGATCACAAAAGTCTATAGTTTATTCTACAACAAAAAAAATCTGAATCTCCAATAGCGAAGATGGGTCGAATTGCTAAAAGATTATGATTATGAGATCATGTACCATCCGGGTAAAGCAAATGTTGTTGTCGATGCATTGAGCTGGAAATCTATCGGTAGTCTAGCTCGCATTGCAGTTACTAGAAGACCATTGATCCTTGAAATGAAGGAGATAGTTGATATGGGAATTAAGCTAGAGATGGGGTCCCAGGATCGAAACCAGACTCTAATAACCCAATTTCGGGTTAAGCCACCACTGATTGATGATATTAAGGTGGCATAGCATAGGGATCCATATCTTCTGAAGTTAAAAGAAGATGTTCAGAATGGCAAAGCTCCAGAGTTCATATTTGAGGATGGTGTATTGAAATGTGGTAAACAGCTATATGTACTTGACATTGATGGACTACGAGATCAGATAATGAAAGAGGCCCATTATTCTTATTACAGTGTACATCTTGGAATTACAAAGATGTACCATAATCTGAGGGATGGCTATTGATGGCCTAGTATGAAGAGGGATGTGGCTAAATTTGTGTCCACATGCTTAGCCTGTCAGTAGGTTAAGTTTGAGCATCAGAAGACGTATGGTTTGTTGCAGGAAATAGAATTACCATAGTGGAAATGGGAACAAGCCACTATAGATTTTGTAGTTAGTTTACCCAGGACTTCATGAGGGTATGATTCTATATGGATGATAGTTGATCGATTGATGAAGTCTGCTCATTTCCTAGAAGTGAATACTAGTTATTCAGCAGCATAATATGCACAATTGTATGTTGATAAGATTGTTCGGCTTCACAGAGTGCCACTAGTGATCATTTCAGACAGAGGGACACAGTTCACTTCTTGATTTTGGCAAAAATTTTAGGAAGTTATGGGTACACAGCTACGGTTCAGTACAACATTTCATCCACAAACTGATGAACAAACAGAGCGGACTATCCAGACACTGAAAAATATACTATGGTTATGTGTTCTGGAAGCTGGGATTAGTATATGTCTTTGATTGAATTCTCCTACAACAATAGCTACCATTCATCGATTAGAATGGCTCCTTACGAAGCATTATATGGTAGGAAATGCCGGTGTCCAGTATGTTGGGTGAAACCAGGTGAGAAACATTTGGAGAGCCCAGAGTTGATTAAAGAGACAATGGAAAAGGTGTCAATTATCAATGAGCGAATGAAGACTGCTTTTAGTCGACAGAAGAGTTTTGTCGATCCGAAGCGAAAGGATGTGCATTTTACAATTGGTGATAATATGTTCCTTAAAATTTCACCTAAGAAGTGTGTGATGCGATTCGGGAAGAAGGGAAAATTGTCATCGAGATATGTGAGACCATTTGAGATATTATAGAAGATCGACAATGTTGCTTAAATATTGGCTCTTCCACCTAATCTGAGTCATGTACACCCAGTATTCCATTTTTCTATGTAAAGGAAGTACGTGCCAGATCCATCACATGTACTCCAGTTGCAAGACATTGAAGTGAATGAAGATTTGTCATATGAAGAGATGCCAGTGGAGGTTATAGATTGATAAGTCAGACAATTGCGAAATAAGGAGATTCTGATGGTTAAAGTGTTATTAAGGAATCAATCAATGGAGGAGTGTACTTGGGAAAGCGAACAGGATATGAAGGCCAAGTATCCATTCTTATTCCAACATTGAGGTATGTAATTATTTTAAATTCGAGGATGAATTTATTTGAAGGTGGATAGAATGTAATACCCTAGATGCATGCTACAGTAATTTAGCAATTCTTTTAAGTATTAGACCGAAAACACCGATAATACTTATGAAATTTAAGGAAATAATATAGTATCTAATTTAAGTTAATTTTTCACAGATACTTGTATAATGGAAGATTAAGAATAATAATAGTTAATTATATGAAGAAAATATGGAAAAGTATTAAAGATGTTGGAAAATTAATAGAATGACAAAACCATAAATAATTGGATCTTCAGGGGCATTTTAGGAAACCCAATGTCCATGACCCAGAATGACTCTGAAACTTATATAATGATACACTACAGATAAAAATAAGCTATTTCAATTCCCACTTTGAAATCTAATTCTCAACAGAATTGACAGAATTAATTACAGAAAGAAATGGGGTCAAAGTCTAATTGATGAAAAGTCTAAGGACTAAAATATAATTTGCCAATTCTTCCAAGTATAAAAAGAACACTTAGCCATTTTTGCTTCATCTTTTCTCCTTCTCACCTTTAGGCTGAACCACCATCCTTCATTTCCTCTCCATTTTCAAGCCAAATTCCTTAAGAAAATCAATAGAAAACTTAACTTCTAACCTTGATTCTTCCATCTCCATCCATTTTTCTCTTAGAAACTCAAAGGAAATCAAGAAATAATTGAAAGGAAGTTTCAGCCCACTCTTCATCACAAGGTAAAAAAGTTGATTTTTTATTTATTTATTAAATAGGCTAAATAAGTGTATTAGACATTGAATTAGATGGGTTTGTAGCTTAATTACATCAATTGATGCATTTGATGAAAAATCCCAAAATTCAAAACCTTAATTGAAGTTGTTTCCTACCAAATCCTAGATTAATAACGTTTAATGTCTAATTAGCTTAGATTATATTTAATTGATGCTAATAGAAGCTTATTTGGTGATTGATTTGGTGAACACATTGAAGTGGAAGATTTTCATTTTTGCCTACTTTGAAGCTTTAGGTGGCAATCAATTTTCCAAGCTAATTTGAAGTATGAGGTGAGTTTAATATGCATCATTTAACATGTCCAAAGCATTGAAATATTGATTGGAAACCTCCCTTAAATTCACTATGTTGCCCAAACCACAATTCACTATTCATGCCATAGTTTTTGCTTTGTTTTTCCATTGAATTCATAAGGTAATTTTGGTCCTTTGATTGATGTTATTTGTTGGATATGCTATGCTTGTTATATTGCCTACATTGTGGTTTGTTTGTTTGATATTTGGGCAATTTCAATATTGCACCAAAACTTAAGCTAATGGCCTAATGGTTGTTGCACACTATATGTTTGATGAAATGCCTAGTTCAAAATCCATAGGCCTACCATTTGTTTATCCTGTAGGCCTACCATTTGAATGCCATTGTCGCCAACGACATTGGCTAGCAAATTGTGCCAACCAATGGACCTTTGATAACCACTTTGTATACCAATCCTTTAATGATTGTTATACCTATTGATGTTCCATTTGTTTCTTCCATTGACTATAAGTTATTGAAATACAATATCATTTGATTAATTTGAAAGCTATGAATTATTGATGAGCTATTGATTACCTATTGATGTCCATTGATCCATTTCATTCTTTTATTGGATACTATGTTGATTTGATAAAGCTTCCTTACCGACGAGGTAGCGAGTAAATACTATCGGTAATGTGTACATTGTTTATATGGAACCCTAGCTGAGAAGGGTTATCTGTCCTAGCCATAAATACTTGATCAACCTTATGTACATGATATGAGATTATATGAGATTACATATTTTCATGGACTAATATATGTCTTATCTACATGATATGACTATTGTTTACCTGTTCATTGATTACAAATCTTTGATTCTATTAACTTTATCTTATTTTGTCATTTGGTGTGCAACCCTAGTAATTATTTGATTATTTACATGTTATTTCATTACTTATCTATCCTTACCTCTAAATGATACATATTAAATTCACTGAGTATTATATACTCATTCTATTAGTTGTTTACCATTTTTTAGGTTCAGAGTAGAAGGCAAAATCCAGACTCTCTTTTCTCTGTGGATTTATGCAATTTTGCTTTTGACAGTATAATTATTTTGAACATTGTATTATGTATATATTTTTAGCTGCTCTATGGGTTATGTATAACTGGGTATAGTTAGACTGTATGTGTGAATATATGATATTATATGGAGGTTAAATATTGATATGGCATATATGTATGAAGATTACAGACATGTGAATGTTAAATTACAGAATGACATAATACAGGATAACAGATTATAGAATTACAGAATACAAGGTAATAGATTATACAATGAATAATAAGTATATAATTGGATAGTAATAAGATAGCAATGGATAATAGAATATGATACTGGGTTTTGCGGGTGCCGGTCGTCTCTAGCATTTTCCTACATCCTAGGATAGTCATATTTCGAAATCGAGACATGACACATTTAACACCTATGGTTGTCGCAGAATAAACATATATTTAACGAATACAACAAATGACGAGACATGATTTCCTATGCTCTATGGTTCACTTATGCCTTATTAACACATGTATATATGCTATCAGTATAGCTATGCTCTGATACCACCTCTGTCATATTCCAATTTTGAAACATAACTGTCCTATGATGTAGGAACATTATAAGGCTACCGACACCCGTAGAACCTTTCTATTACATGTAAACATCACCTGTTATAATATATCTATATCTATTTAATCACTATATCTGTTATCATCTGTTATCATATCTGATATCAACACATCTCATTTATATTAACTATCAGTATTTAATAATATTACAGACCATACTAAACTTAATAATCTCAATAATTTACATATCCATGGAGCATCTAAAATATATACAAGGAATATATACAAGTACAAATATTTACATTATAACAATATAGCTGGATCCACTGATGAAGAAATCCTGGACCAGCTCTACTCCTGATCTGAAAAGATGAATAACTAAAAGAGTGAGTATTTTCATACTCAGTGAGTCAATATATATATTATCACACAGAGGCTAGGTAGATAGCAACAAATGAACAACATTAATATTTGGTTCATGGAAAGCACACCAAAGGACCAAATCAATGGAAATGGCTTATGGACATCAATTATAGATGTATTGGCACTAGGAGAAATAATAATCATGTATATATAATAGATACTGGGCTATGAAATGCATATCATTTACTTTATAACATGTAAAAAACATAAGGTGGATTAGACCCTATGGCAAGGACCATAACCCTTCCCAACTAGGGTATCACTGGAATTTCATTATGCATAATACTGATGGTATTTACCCACTACCCCATCAGTAAGGTAGCTTTGTCATACAAATATTAGAATAGGTTTAAGATATCAAATAAAATATTAAATAGGCAAGAAAATCTACAAGGTTCAGTTTTTGTAACTCTAGCTCAATTGAGTTGTTTACAAGTAAACACATATAGGATCATTATCCTCAATAAATGAACATTATAATACAGACAAAATGATATAAAATTCATTTAGACAATAAGTGCAAAATATGTCAAGAAGGCACATTTACACTAGTGACAAAGAAAGTCACCCATTTTAGCAAATTTGGTAACAATTAGTTTCTTAAGGAAATTAACAGAGGTCATTTCGTCGAGCACTTGGTGTGAACCACTTTAGGACTAAATAAATATAGTTTTGGGACATATTGATCAAAAACCAAAGTTCACGATTCAAGCTCCAATAGCAACAAACACAAAGGCATCCTCAAATAGGGTTTATTACATCAATAAAAAATACTATCAAATCTTGAATTTAAGGAAAAATTAAAGGAATAGAAAATGTCAAAAAGTTGTAGGTTTCATATTAATTTCAAATTTATAAAATGAAGGTTTAAACATGCATATACGACTCACTAGAACCAGCAGTTCGATCATTTACAGGATAAAATGTTGATTTGCCTATAACAGTCAAAAGTAGTGTTCTTCGGTTTCCTTCGATTCTACAATTAATTTTTTCACATATTTAAATTTAAATGGATGCTAACTAAAATATTTAAATATTAATTAGAATTATAGAATCCTATACAGAAAATCAATTTCAAACATAAACTAGGTTTTAGGGTTTTTTCCAATTCAATCCAATCTTGAAATCTATCGATTTAATCATGCTTCTAATCATTTATATAGCTTAAATGAATCAAAAAAAAATGAAGAAAACATAATCCTCACCTGAATTCTTCAAGTAGAAAAAATCTAGGTCAGGGTTTCCTTCCATTTCTAGCTTGAATTTCTTGGAATTTTCGGTGGAAACTAGTTTAATCGTTAGTTTAATCGAGTTTTCTATCAATTTCGCTTGAAGTTTGGAAGAAATTTGAGGAGTTTGAGGAGGAGGGAGTTTTGGATGCAACAATGGAAGATGGAGGAAAATTTTTCATTTTCTAAAGAATTAGATAGAATTTATATTATTTAACTTTCAGCTAATTTGATTTTTCCACCCGACACTTCTCATATTCGCATCTTTAACCTAAAACTTTTAACTATTTATATTTTTGTCCCATTTCAATTCTGAAATAATATTTCTTATATTTCTCCAGCTTATGCATCAAATGATGATATTAAAAATCCACAATTCTGAACCCGTTCATTAATCGAAATGTCGACGTGCTTACCTATCTACTGGGTCGATTTTTTGCGATTTGTCAAATCACACAAGTATGATATTGTAATGTCTAAATCAACTTTATTTATACTTAAATAACATATATTTAAAGTCATATGGATGAAATTTGAGGGTGTTACATATGTCCAATACTTAATGGTGACAATATAAGGATATGGGGGGACAAGTGGATTCCAAGACAACCTGGATTTAAAGCTATCTCACCATGTCAAATTCTCCAACCATATGAGTATGTGAGTTCTTTTATGATAGAAAATGGGAGTTGGCGTCAAGATCTTATTGAAAGAGTGTTTCAGCAAAAAGAAGATGAATTCATATTATCTATACCTATAAGCCAATGAAGACTAGTGGACACTCTTTCTTGGGTTCACAATTCTAAAGGGCGCTACTTAGTGCGAAGCGGTTACCTTCTAGCTTATACTTTTGTGAATTATGATGCCACTGATCAAGCTAATTTGAATGTTCAGGGAAATCATATGATTTGGTCTTCAATTTGGAGATTGGATATACCTCCAAAAGTGAAGCACTTCATTTGGAGGGCATGTCACTCAAATATTTCAGTGGGAGACTAACTAATTCACAAGAATGTTAAATTAAACCTACTTATAGATGATGTAATGCATAAATTGCTGAGTATCAGTAAATTATATTTTCCTTATACAAATTGATAGTTGTTGGTTACATTATGTTAGTTATTACAAAGCTTCCACTATAAGCATACTTAATCTGTTAAAAGTTTGTTATGCCACATAAGATTGGTTAGTTAGATGATGACAAGCTGGCATTAGTTCTGGTAAATAGTTTAGCACGTGTTTTAGTAGCTACATGTGTATATAAGTAACAATATACAACAACTTTCATTAATAAGAATCAGTTTACAATCTTCAAAACTCAAACTCTCAACATGGCATTAGAGCGGGTATGAAATCCCAGTAAACCAATTTTTCTCTGCAACCAAACACTAAAACACCAAAATTCAAAAAAAAAATTCTTAAAAATCAAGCACTAAACCACCAACTAAACAACAAGAACACAGAAATTTCATTTGAAACAAAACTAAACAATGTAAACTTTAACATATGAAGAAGTTCAATCTATAAAATCAAAGGAAACAATAAATGCAAATGTCAATCAAACTCATTCCAATATTGATCCTTTGGTGCTGCAGACATCCAATCATACTGGAATGGTGATGGTAACAACACCTTTAACCAAAACTAATTACAGATCCTAGAGCAGAGCAATGTGCATTTCCTTAGGTATAAAGAACAAACTAGGTTTTATTAATGGAAAGATTGTTTCATGAAGGTTATGAATAAACAAGAAATCAAATCTTGTTGTTAGAGCCTTTGCCCATGGTTAATAGAGCATATTCTATGATATTGAAAATATAGTCACAAAGGTAAGTGATTACAACCTTTCTGAGAACACTAACAGTATAGCCTTGCTTGAAAGGAATCAAAACTATTACAAGAGAGATTCAAAGAAATATGATTCTGCTAAGGGACAATTGTACTTTTTGCAATCTAGATGGCCATACAAAGGATCAATGTTTTCAAATTCTTGGCTATCCTAACTGGTTTAAGCATAAATCTAGAGATATGAGTCAAAATAGATTTGGAGATAATGGCCAAAACAGATATAGAATAGTTGCTCAGTTCATAACATATAATGCATTTGAACAAGCTTTAGAGAGTCCTTTAGACAATGAGACAGATCTAACCACCAACAAGACTGAAGAGTTAACAACTATGTTCAATTCACTTCAGCAACAAATGAACAGTCTCATCAAAGCAAATACTCCAATGGCAACCACAACAATTAGTCACCAATCTATACTTAACAGCAACAACTATGCAAGTGTATTTTTCTCTATGTGCTTCACACTTAGGAATTTAATCTTGGATAATAGACACCGGTGCAACAAACCATATAAGCACTCACAAGAATTTGTTTAATCATATTTACAATTTGTTAGAAGCTATCAATGTTGTTTTTCCAAATGGAGATACAACACTAGTTAAACAAGTAGGTTCAATAGCATTTTCATATAACTTTATACTTTTAGAAGTACTATTTGTCCTAGGTTTTGAATTAAATCTATTATATGTGAGTAAAATCCTTGATTCTATGACTCTTCAACTAATTTTCTTTAAAACTTTATCGTATCTTTCAAGACCTTAAGACTAAGAAGGTCATTGTTGTGGGTAAGACAAAAACAAGGCTCTATATTTTGGATGCCAACATTTACCATTGAGTACCATTTAAACCAAATAGTGAAAGATACTTTGTGTAAGAGAAACCTTACAAACCATGTAAATACCATACTCTTTATACCTCAATCTAATAAAGAGAGTCTTCATTTTTCTAATCATAGTTCATCCAGCTCAATTTTTCAAAATTTTTGTTTAAAAACCTTACATGCTATACTAGGTCATCCTTCAATAGAAAATTGCAGCATATACACCAATTCCCTTTAAAATATGTAAAGTAATTTCAATGTCATATATGCCTACTTGCAAAACAGCAGAGAGCTTCATTTCACAGTAGCAACTCATCAACCAATGCCCCTCTTATTTTGTTACATATGGACTTATGGGGTCCATATAAAATCCAATCCATAACAAGAGCCAATTATTTTTTTAACAGTGGTTGATGATTTTTTCGAAGCCACCTGGACCTTAACCCTTCAACAAAAATCCCAACGTTCTTCTGTTATTTCCAACCTTTTTCTTTTAATTGAAACCCAATTTTCTACCAAGATACAAGCAATAACGATTGACAATGGAACAAAGTTCATGAATAGCAATTTTTCCCAATTTTTGAGCTCTAAAGGCATACAACATCAAACAACCTGTTTTTATTCCCCTCAACATAATGGTACTGTTGAGAGGAAACATAGACACCTTCTAAACATTGCTAGAGCTTTCACTTACCCAAAACCTTCTGGTCTAAATGCATTCTATCTGCAACTCATTTAAAAAACAGATTTCCTTCCAAGCAACTCAATTGGAAAACATCATAAGAACTCTTATTTGGCAAAGCATCTAGCTATACAAACCTCAGAATCATTGGTTGTTGTGTTTTGCCATAAACAATATTGATAATAGGGCAATTAAAGAAGCCTTCCTTGGTTATCCCACCAACCACAAAGCATACATGTTGTTCAATTTAGAAACTAATCAAATTTTCTATAGTAGAGATGTCATTTTTTTTTTGAAAAATACCTTTCATTTTCAAAATCAACCTAAGAAATCTATTGAACCACCAGCTCCTCTAATTCCTTGTCATGATTTCTCCTTAGACCATTCCTATGAATCACACCAACAATCTTCATTATCTAACACTTCTACAAATTCTATAGACTTTCCATCTCTTATGCCTGTGAACACTGATTTTTTACACCCCTCGGACTCGTGCCAAGCCAAACGGCATAAACCGGAACCAAGCCTGCACACGAACAAACTCAGAAATGTGTCGGAACGAACTCGGGCCGGAGCTGCCACCCCCTAGTTTTGGCATTGTCGCCCCCCTTAGGGGATGGTGCTACCCAACCATTGGGCGGCGTCGCCATCCCCCTAGGGCAGCACCGCCCTTTCTTGGGGGCGGCAGCATGGCTCCTTGCCAGAGCTGCCACCCCTCCTGCCTGTGCCGCCAAAAGCCCCAGTGGCGCCGCCGCCCCCTCCGGCGGCAGCTCCATTCCAAACCAGTTTTTTCTGAATCCCATATTGAAAAATGATGGGATTTGACTCTCCAAGCTTCTAACATAAATACTTGACCCCCCAACCAAGTTTTGGGCCCCGAAGTCTCTGAAGTTGATTATTTCTTCTTAGATTTCATCTCTTCTCCCTCCAATACCTATTTTTCTTCTTTCTTTAACTCTCCTTGAGTTTAAAGAATAACTCTTTAGGGCGTGTGGAACCCATTTTCTTTAGTTCTCTTTGAGCTAAAGAAGGACCAAACCCAAGGCGTATGGAGCCTCAAAATTATTTTCAATACAAAATCACTCTGTTGGTTTGCTTGATTTTTTTTGAATTATCAGATAAAGACATTTCGACCCATTTCCTCTACTTCATCCTATCCAAGGTGGAACTCCGATCCAGAAGAGCACTTCGTCTGCCAACACCCCTAAGAGTTAGGGCAAAGGTATAAACTCTCAACTCACTTTCTTTAGTTTGATAAAGATCAAAATAAAGAATCAAAAACATGATAAATAGGGCATAAAATCAACCCTCCTTCGCGAGAAGGAAGAATTGCGTGGGTTTTGATTCTCATTCAATAGGATACGCAGGCAAGCTGTATAAAAGCTTCAAATCCAAAAAAGACAAAAAAAAAAAACCATCTCTTTTCCTTTATTTATTTGCTTAATTTTATTTGTTGAATGTATTCTTTGGGGAATGTGCGATCAACCTAGAACTCATAAGGGCTAGAGTTGATATCCCCTATTTTGAGATTTTGAGGTGTAATAATTTACTTTTATCCTTTTCTTTTGATTGCTTTACTTAATTGCTTACATTTCAATTGTTCATCCATTTATTTACTTGCTCATGCATCTTATATGTCATTCTTTAATTGTTCATGAAAATTATTTTAAATCGAGGTTAAAATTAAAAGCCAAGTTCAATTGAAAACTTCGTCCCCGAATCCTCTTTAACTTCAAAGACTAGTGCACTTTTTCTTCCTTTAGGATAAAATTGGAGTCAAAATAGTTCTTTACCTTAAATTTTTCCAATAAAAATAACTTAAGGTGGCAACTTCAAAATCAAAATCATTTTCAAATAAAAGGCGCTAAGGTCGTCTCCTCCGTGAGAAATTGTTCCAAATGAGCATTCCAATCCCATTTAAAGCGGACTCGGATGCAATGCTCGGGCGAGGCCTCACAGTTGCGACTCCGCTGGGGAGAAACTTTTTTCAAAAGTTAAAGAGGACTACCAATTGGTTGAAAATCTTTTTAAAATTAACTTTTTACTTGGATTTTAGTTTAACCTTGATTTTCATGCATCACTACATAACCAGTTACGAAATTCAACCTTTGAATAACAAGTAGAATTGATCTGACAACTCTATTTGAGTATGTTGGGAGATAGCGAAAGTATCCACCCCGCGACGAATCTTCAAATCCTTTTTGAGGTGTGACGAGTAGTCGTACTATTGGACCCAAGCGAAACTCATTGTTTCATATGTGGTTAGGTATATCACTACTCTAGTGTGATAGGTACCCTTTAAACCAAACCAACAACCTTCATGTAATGAACATTAGACCTTGGACCTTAGGGCCCGTGAACCATGATAATGTTAAGCTATCATTATGAACCAATTTTCTTCATACACATGCATACATACATTCACGATTCATAAAGCATGCATTCCATTTTTAATGAGTCTAGGTTGTACCTTGAACCAGTTGAGAGTCAACCCAAATGGACCTAAGGCCCATCAGCCTCAAATACCTCTCAACCCAAATGGACCTAAGGCCTATTAGTCTCAAACACCTCTCACTCAAATGGACCCAAGGCCCATTAGCCTCAAACACCTCTCACTCAAATGGACCCAAGGCCCATTAGCCTCAAACACCTCTCACTCAAATGGACCTAAGGCCCATTAGCCTCAAACACCATCACCACTACCTAAAGCCCAAATCCAGTTGGCACCATTATCTCTTCAAAGCCCAAATCCAGTTGGCACAAAGATCTCTTCAAAGCCCAAACCCAGTTGGCACCAAGATCCCTCTCCAAAGCCCAAATCCAGTTGGCACAAAGATATCTCGAAAGCCCAAACCCAGTTGGCACCAATATCTCTCTCCAAAGTCCAAATCCAGTTGGCACCAAGATCTCTCCAAAGCCCAAACCCAGTTGGCACCTTTATCTCTCCAAAGCTCAAACCCAGTTGGCACCAAGGTCTCTTCAAAGCCCAAACCCAGTTGGCACCAAGATCTCTCTAAGCCCAATTACCCTTTGACCTCTGTGCTTTAGAGTAAAGCCCAAAATCCTAAAATTCAAATAAACTTTGGCCCGCCATTACTTTAGGAATCAATGTCCTAGGAATTTTGCAATGCATAACTTTTCCCTATAAAGCCTAGAACAGAGTTAGGTTTTCCTTTCCCCTAAAAAACCTAGAACAGAGTTAGGTTTTCGCTTCCATGCACTTATCCCTTTCCTTATCTTTAAAAGGTATAAATGGAAAGCACAACACCCGGCATGGACACCATGGAAACACTTTTAGCCATCTTACTCAAGAAGCAAAAGGATAACTTTCGTGTTGCTTTAGACCATGCCCTTAATACACAGCGCCAATCCATCCTCACTGAGGAGAAAATAATGATGGGTCAAGGATCAAGTACTCATCAAGCAAATACTCCTAATGCATCTTCATCCCTTCCGCCTAATCCTATTATTAATCTGACAAATAGTGGGAAAGCTTCAGAAGTTGTCATTCCCCCAACTATCAATCTGAATGGTCGAACATCTCTATCCTCTTACCCAAATCTTTTTCATGGAGGAGAAAGCTCCAACCTGACCGAAACCAAGAAGTTAATGGAAAAATTTGAAGCTATGGAAAGGTTTCTCAAGAACATCAAGACGCATGAGGATCTCATTAATGTTGATACTCTTACTCTTTTTCTGAATGCTAAAGTTCCTCCAAAATTCAAGATGCCTAGCATGGACAAATTTGATGGCACCACTTGCCCAAAGACCCATTTAAAGATGCATGTAGGAGCCATGAACCCATTGGGGGTGGGGAATGAGCTCATTGCTCAATTGTTCCAGCAGTCGCTTACAGGTGTTGCAATGAGATGGTTTGTTGACTTGGACACCAATTTTAAGAAAACTTGGGATGATATTTGTAATGCCTTTGTCAAGCAATATCATTACAATATCGAGGTGGACATCACCAAAAGGGATTTGGAGACCACCAAACAATAACAAAGGGAGTCTTTCTCCCTTTTCCTTACAAGATGGAGGGCTAAAGCAGCCCAAATGATGAACAGGCCCACTGAGCAAGAGCAAATTGATATAATTATCAAGAATCTCCTCCCAAGTTATCAGACTTATCTCCAAACTCAGTACTTGCCAGATTTCAAAGCTCTTATTGCCACTGCTTCGAAGATAAAGGATCTAATCCAAAGCGGGGCAAATCAAAGAGGAATCCTCTAGTTCAAGGTATAGAAAAACCACCTACTATGGCCACAATACTCCCTCTAATCAGAAAGGCGGGGAAGTTGCTGTTATTTCCAATCATCCTCCTATGAGACCTTAAAGGAGGTCTTTCACTGATTTGGGTATGCCTTTGAGCTTCGTTTATAAGATTTCATTGATATTGGAGATATCCTTCCCCCTAGTATGATATCTGACACCCCCATTTACCTTCGAACCGTTATCAATCCCTTTGGGTCTAAAGATTCAAATTAGGAGGAAAGTAAGTGAAAATAGACCCCACCAACCAAACCCAAATTGGCATAGTTTATGGAGGAATTCAAGCCCAGTTAATCTGACCTGTCTGAGATTGAATTCAAATCAGAGTCTAAGTCCAAGTTAGAGTCTGAGTCTGTTGAGTCTATTTCTTCTTTTTTCCTCTGTAGAGTCTATAAAGGATATCCCTGGTCCTTCTTTTAATTTTGATGTAGTCCGAGAGGACAAAACTTTTGTTTGCAATGAAAGAGTTCAATTTTCCTCTTATATCCTTGAGTCTTTTTTCCCTCTCCCTGAATCCAATTTAAAAGAGGCATTAAAAGAAAATGAAATAAATGAAATAAAATAATTAAATAAAGAATCAATAAATCTAGACACAGATGATAAATTGAAATTCACATTCATTGCATCATCATCATGATAAGGCTTCTTTAGTCAAGATTGTTCAAGAATTTTCAGATTGTTTTGCCTGGCAACCTGATGACGTGACGGATATCGATCCAAGCATAGCAGCCCATAAGTTTCCAACCTATGAGAATATGAAGCCTGTAAAGCAGAAATTACGAAGGATGAAGGTGGAGTGGTCTCTCAAGGTCAAAAAGAAAGTTTCCAGGTTATTGAAGAACGGTTTCATTGAACCTGTCACTTAACTTTCATGGCTAGCCAACATAGTGTATGTGCCTAAAAAGGATGGGAAAGTAAGAATATGTGTGAATTACAGGGATTTGAACAAAGCCTGTCCAAAAGATGATTTTCCTTTACCTCGCATAAACTTATTGGTTGACCGCATGGCCAGATCAGAGGTAATCTCCTTGACTGATTTATATGCAGAGTATAATCAAATACAAGTCTATCCACCTAACAAGGAAAAGACAATCTTTGTGACAGAATGGGGCACCTACTGCTACAAGGTCATACATTTTTATTTAAAGAATGTCGAGGCAATATACCAGAGAATGGCTACAACTATCTTTCATGACATGATTCACAAGGATGTGGAAGTATACGTTGATGACATGGTTATCAAGTCTAAAACAGCAAAATGACACGTTGAATGGCAGAACTTGTGACATTTGATCTAAAGTATCAAGAAAGGCATTTCAACAAGAGAGTAACTATCAGAGGGTTGGAAGAAAACAACTTGGTATTAAAAGGAAATCAGAGCTCTTGTTCAGAAACCAAAAGGAAAATTTAAGCCTAATTGGGCTGGCTTTTATGTGTCAAAAAAGACCCTGTCTGGAGGAGGTATTCTACTCATGGATTAGATGGAAATGAATTTTCAATCCATTGTAATCAGATGATGCATTGTACAAACAGAACTACAAAGACCTGATTCTCCCAAAAGAAAATTTTAATGTGAAAAAAAATACAAATGGAGATACGTAGGCAGCCCACCTTGGGTACGGTCGGAAGTATAATAAAATTATCATTTTTTATATCCAGATTAATTGTTTTGTTCTCACTAAATTGAAAACCTGAATAAGGCGGCTTAGGCAAAAATTAGAGCAGCTCAGCGAGTTGAAAACCCGGAAGGGAATCTCGGACAAAAATTAGAGCTAAAAAAAATCAAAAATAAAAAAATCATTTTCTGAGTCAATCATCATAGCAAACGATTAATTTGTCCTCGTCAGAGTCATCAAAGTCATTTCAGTATCTTGGCGTCAAACGATTAATTTGTCACATCTCTTAGCTAATTGGCTAAGTTGTCTTTGTCCCCACATCAGGGGTATGTCCTTTTGTGTCAATCATCACTTCTCTTAGTCAAAGCAGTTAAATGGCTAAACTACCTTAATTCCTCGTCAGGGGCATGTTTTCTCAAGTCAACATCTAGTCACTGTGGTTACGTCCATCATCAAAGGATAAGTAATCCAAAGTCATTATTCCTTGAGTCGATTATCCAAATCATAGAGTTTTTTTCTTTCATGATGAATGACTTTTCTTTCAAGTCATTTGACTCGTGTGTCAGTTCCAAAGAATCTAACTGACAAAGTGTCAATCAAGTCATTGACTCGTATGTTAGTCCTACTGGTCCAAATCGACAAAGTGTCAGCCCTAAGAATCTTTTCAATCTCAAACAGTAGGAATAGCTCCGCTTGTCTTTCCCATAAGACAAACTCATAAAACTTCCCAAAATCAAACATATTTCACAAAAGCAAGTCCAAGCTCAAGGGGTAAAGCAGAAAGGATTCAATAGTTTTAGCAAAAAGGGTTTAGATTTCCTCTAATCTTCATCAGTGAAACCAAAGTTGAAATTCTCAAGTGATCCTTGGATAGTCTGAATAGCCAAGCCCTCATTTCCAAATTTAAAACCTATTGCCCTTTTGAAGTTGGGTCAGGTATGGAATTAAAAGTGGATCACAAATCAAAGTCCATGTGCCTAAGCAGCCAAGTTATCTTTTTGAAGGTCTGAACCCATCTGAAAAAGCCTCTAGCTTAAGACAGAGCCAACCACAAATTCATCTTCCATAAACCTCATTGAACAAATTCATCTTTGGCAAGAATCTTGCAGACATACTCTCATAGCCTTTCTTTCGGTCCAAATTAAAACCAATCTACATAGCCTTCCATATGGTATCGAAAATCGAACCGATAGGACCAACTCACATAGTTTACCTTTAGGAGTCCAAAACCATTCTGACAAGGCATACCTGACTTTAGCCTTCCAAGTTAATCTTTGAACAAATACTGAGCATGGTATCATCCTTAATCCAACATACTCCATCAAAACTGAATGTGGCTTCAAAACTTCACCTCTCCATGATCACTACCTAACAAATTGTCAACTCCCTCTCAAACCTTAATGACCACCAAAGTGATCTAAGTCATCATTCCTCAAAAGTGGGCCATCTCTTCGAATCACAGTCCCCAAAAATGGGTCATCTCCATAAGAACCCAAGTGCAGCCCTTAGTCCAAATCCTATTCAAATCCATGAACCAAGATCAACCATAGTCTCAACCTTTGATCCAAGATCAAGTCCTAAACTTACCCTTTAATACCAGATCAAACCCTATTCAAATCTGAGATACCAGATCAGCAAAAATCTCACCGTTTGATCAAACCTAATGCGACCTTTGATCCAAGATCAACGCCCTTAATCTCACCCTCTAAGACTAAACAAAATGACCAAGTCACCCCTTTCCCCAGTCACCATCCTTCAAAAAGTGGGGCATCCTATTAAAATTTCAATCATCAATATGACATTTCTTATAAATTGTCACCTTACAATACATATCGGCCTTTCACTGGTTCAAGGTATTAAATTTGTCAAAACATGCATTAGAAATAGGATGCACATGCAAAATTCAGAGTCTCGATTAATGTCAATCAAAGCTCATTGAACCCTCCAAAGGTAAATATATTTTCCAAACTAGAACGGAATTAGGTTTGCTTTTTCAAAAAAAAAAAAAATTGGTTGCCCAAAGATAGCTTAAGTTTTTACTTCTAGCCTATCATAGAGTTAGGGCATTTCATCTCATTAAATTCTTTCCGATTTAGGGCATCCTAAATTGCATTATTTCCGCAGACTTTAGAAAATCTCTTAAGCCATGCATCATTTCCTTTAACTCAAAGGTTCAGAAGTCACATATCATTAAAGTCTCACTCATTTAATTTTGAACTTGAAAAGATATTAATCATTTTAAGTCCAAACAGCCCTTGGCAAACCAAAAAATCATTTTAAACCCAAGTAGCTCTTAGCAAATCAAAAATCATTTTAAACCCAAGTAGCCCTTAGCAAACCAAAAATCATTTTAAGTCCAAGTAGCCCTTGGCAAACCAAAAATTATTTTAAGCCCAAGCAGCCCTTGGTGAGATCAAAAGATGGTTTCATTCTGAAAGATGTTTGAAAATCAAAATCTATTTTCTACCCGATTTCATTCTAAAAGATGTTTGAAAATCAAAATCCATTTTCCATCCAATTTCATTCTGAAAGATGTATGAAATAAAAAATCTATTTTTCATCTGACTTCACCCTGAAAGATGCTTCAAGATAAAAATCTTGAGTATTCATCCTATGTGCTTAACATAGCACCAGCTTCAACTTTCACCCTATATGCTTAGCATAACACCAATATCATCTTTAGTACAACATTCTTATCACCCTAGCAGAGAGTTAGGATCCCTCATTCTGAGACCTATAGCAGAGTTAGGCCTTTCCTTGTCTAAAGTCAACCATCTTATATCATCCTAGGGGTAGCTCTAAGATCTCATAAAACTTTTCTAAGGGTAGCCTTAGAAGCTTTTAAAACCATCCTAAGGGTAGCTTTAGGATCTCATCAAACTTTTCTAAGGATAGCCTTAAAAGCTTTTCAGACCATCCTAAAGGTAGCTTTAGGAGCTTTTCAGACCATCCTCAAGGTAACTTTAGGATCTCATCAAAATTTTCTGAGGGTAGCCTTAGAAGTTTTTCAGACCATCATAAAGGTAGCTTTAGGATCTTTTCTAATCTTTTTAGGGGCAGCCTTAAGAGCACCTCTTCATACCCTTCCTAGGATAGCCTTAGGATATCTTTACCTTATCATGGTAGTCTGTGTCTACTATCATCATGATTACTTTTCTAGAAAAGCAACCATGCTGAGGGGCAGCTGTGATCACTGATTTTTTACATTCCTCGGACTCGTGCCAAGCTGAACGACACAAACCGGAACCAAGCCCGCACACGGACGGACTCAGAAATGTGTTAGAACGAAATCGAGCCAGAGCTGCCACCCCCCTTAAGGGATGGAAGGCGGCATCACCACCCCTATTGGGCGGCGTCACTGTCCCCCTAGGGCAGTATCGCCCTCTCTTGGGGGCAGTAGCATGGCTCCTTGCCAGAGCTGCCACCACCCCCTCTCTGCCTATGCCGCCAAAAGCCCTAGTGGAGCCGCCACCCCCTCCGAAGGCACCAGCTTGCCTTGCCCGCAGCAGCTTCATTCCAAACCAGTTTTTTCTGAATCCCACATTGAAAAATGATGGGATTTGACTCTCCAATCTTCTACTATAAATACTTGACCCCGCCAACCAAATTCTAGGCTCGGAAGTCTCTGAAGTTGATTATTCCTTCTTAGATTTTATCTCTTCTCCCTCCAATACCTATTTTTCTTTTTTCTTTAGCTCTCCTTGAGTTTAAAGAATAACTCTTTAGGGCGTGTGAAGCCCATTTTCTTTAGTTCTCTTTGATCTAAAGAATGACCAAACTCGAGGCGTATAGAGCCTCAAAATTATTTTCAATAAAAAAATCACTCTGTTGGTTTGCTTGATTTCTTTTGAATTATCAGATAAAGACATTTTGACCCATTTCCTCTGCTTCATCTGATCCAAGGTGGAACTCCGATCCGGAAGAACACTTCGTCCGCCAACACCCCTAAGAATTAGGGTGAAGGTATAAACTCTCAACTCACTTTCTTTAGTTTGATAAAGAATCAAAATAAAGAATCAAAAACATGATAAATAGGGCATAAAATCAACCCTCCTTCGCGAGAAGGAAGAACTACGTGGGTTTTGATTCCCATTCAACGGGATACGCAGGCAAGCTATATAAAAGCTTCAAGTCCAAAAAAGACAAAAAAAAAAATCTCTTTTTCTTTGATTATTTGCTTAATTTTATTTGTTGAATATATTCTTTGGGGAATGTGTGATCAACCTAGAACCCATAAGGGCTAGAGTTGATATCCCATATTTTGGGATTTTGAGGTATAATAATTTACTTTTATCGCTTTGTTTTGATTGCTTTACTTGATTGCTTACATTCTTTAATTGTTCATAAAAATAATTTTAAATCGAGGTTAAAAGTAAAAGCCAAGTTCAATCGAAAACCTAGTCCCCGAATTCTCTTTGGTTTCAAAGACTAGTGCACTTTTTCTTCCTTTGGGATAAAATTGGAGTCAAAATGGATTTTTACCTTAAATTTTTTCAATAAAAATAACTTAAGGTGGCGACTTCAAAATCAAAATTATTTTCAAATAAAAGGCGCTAAAGTCGTCTCCTTCGTGAAAAATTATCCCAAATGAGCATTCTGAACCAATTTAAAGCGGACCCAGATGCAGTGCTCGGGCGAGGCCTCACAATGCCATCTTTGGTATCAGCTGACTCAATTCAACCAAACCAAACAATGCCAACATCAAAGCACAGTCCTCACTCAATGTCACCATCATTATCACCAACTTTTAGCCACAATCCCACATTACTTTCATCAGACTTGGTGCTTAATTCCACACCTCCAGCAGATCAGTTACCTCTCTCAGCTCAACCTCTTCCACCTAATTCATTATTTCATGATCATGATCCATCCACTAACCCAATACCACTGAGAAAGAGCACAACAGTTTCAAAAACACGATGTTGGCTTCAAGATTATATCCACTCAGCCATTTATACTCCCACTACAGCAATTGGTCCTTCAGCTATAGGTTAGCTTTCACCTTCCCATTTTTCTTTCCTTGCTACCATTGTTCCTATCACTTAACATACCACCTCTAAGCAAGCCTACTTTGATCCCAAATGGGTTGATGCTATGAATCAAGAGTTAGCAACTCTAGAACAAAACCATATTTGGGACCTTACTATTTTACCTGCTAGAAAAAGGCCATTGGATCAAAATGGGTTTTCAAAGTCAAAAACAAAGCCAATGGAGAAGTTTATAGGTACAAGGCTCGTTTGGTGGCAGAATGTTATAATCAAATTGAAGGGCTTGATTAACATGAAGGATTTTCACCAGTTGCCAAATTAGTGACAGTCATAATCTTCATTACTTTGGCAACTGTCAAACAATGACCTCTTTTTCAATTAGACATTAACAATGCCTTCTTGCATGGCTATCATGCTGAAGATATATACATGGTTCCTCCAAAAGGATATGTTGAGCCTCAATCAGATTTGGTTTTCAAACTCAATAGGTCTTTATATGGCCTCAAGCAGGCCTCTAGGGAATGGAACAAAGAGATTACTGCTTTCTTACTTTCTCTTGGATTCACTCAATCCTCACATGATCATTATTTGTTTGTTCAAAGTTCTAATGAGGTATTTATAGCTCTCTTAGTCTATGTAGATGACATCATTTTGACAGGCACTCATAACAGAAATAGAAAAAATTAAGCAGGCTCTTCATACCAAATTTACAATCAAAGACCTTGATCATTTAAAGTACTTATTAGGCTTGGAAGTAGCATGGTCTTCATATGGTACTATAGTCAGCCAAAGGAAGTTTGTTTTAGATGTTCTAAAGGAAGCAGGGATGGTGGATGCAAAACCTATGGATATCCCTCTTTCTAAAGCTTTAAAGTTAACACTAGATGAGGGACCTTTGTTATTAGAGCCTGACCAATTTAGAAGACTAATTGGCAAGCTTTTGTATATTAATTTCACTTGTCTAGATATTAGTCATGTTGTCCAGCATTTAAGTCAATTCATGACTCAACCTAACAGCCACATATGGAAGCAACACTCAATATTCTCAAGTACTTAAAAGGAACACCAACTAAAGATATCTTTATTCCAGCCAATTTCGACCTTACTTTGTAGGCTTTTTGTGATGCTGATTGGGTTACATGCTCATTCTCTCGCTGTTCTTTAACTTCTTATTGCATTTTTCTGAGAGACTCATTAATTTCATGGAAAACAAAGAAACAGAGCATTGTTTCTAAGTCCTCGGCTAAAACAGAATACTGTAGTATGGCATCCACTGTGTGTGAACTCCTCTGGTTTTCTTATATCATGCATGATCTTCTTGTTCATGTTTCCAAGCCCATCAATTTGTAGTGTGACAATCAATTGCACTCCATATAGCAGCTAATCCAGTGTTTCATGAGCACATGAAACACTTGGATATTGACTGGCATATTGTGTACCAACAGCTCCAAAATAATTTCATTGCCACCAAATATGTCTCATCTCAAGACCAGCTAGCTGATTATTTTCACTAAATCTTCACAGGGCCTTTGCATCATCATTTTGTCTCCAAGTTGGGTCTTGTTGAGCTTCCTCAACCTCCGCAAACTCCAATGGTTATATTCCGATAGCTGTTATAAAGCTTCCAATGTAAGCTTACTTTATATGTTGAGAGTTTGTTTATGCCATGTAGGATTAGTTAGTTAGATGATGATAGGCCGGCACTAGTTCTGGTAAGTAGTTTAGCACTATTTCAATAGCTATTTGTGTATATAAGTAACAATGTATAACAACTTTCATTAATAAGAATCAATTTGCGATCTTCAAAACTCAAACCTCTCAACATAAATTAAAACCAACTTCCATACTTTGTCAATGCAGCGTGGTTCAAGATATTTGGAGTGAGTGTGATATCGTTAATCTGCCTTCCTCTCTGTTATGTTCCTTTTTCAGGAATGGTACATGAACATTGTTGTAGTTAATAATACAGAAGCAGTAGAACAGTTTTGTTTGACTGCTTGGGCTATTTGGCATACGAGAAATGAGCTTTATTTCAAAAATTTGCTGGTTAGTCCAACTGATACAAAAACTGAAGCCGTGAACTTGCTGTAACACTATTGCGAAGAGTCTATTAGTGATACTTCTCTAATCCCTATTCATGTTAATCATCGATTACTACCACCTTCGGTGTAAATCATCAAGATGAATACAAATGTTGTTGTGTATTCAACTATGGGGCATGGCAGTGGAGTGATTTTTCAAAATTTAACTAGAGTTGTAATGGCTTCAGCTTCAACTTGGAAAGCTTCTACTGTTTGTATAGAGGTGGCTGAAGCTAATTCAATACTATTTGGTCTATAATTGTGCGTCACTTTCAATTTCACAAAACTGGAGGTTGAAAAGTTATTATTAAATGGTGATCCAAGCTCTGCATAAAAGGAAAAAAGAAAGACACAGCTGAGATTAGTGATTTCAGATATACTTGATATATCACATTGCTTTCATTCTAATTTTTTTTTTTTTTTTTTTCTTATGTTTCTAGGAAGAATAATGTAGTTGGAAACAAACTTCCAAAATTTTCCCTCTCTCATATTAGGGAGGAGTTTATTTGAGTGGAAAAGGTTCTCCCTTCTATTCATCAGTTTGTAAGTGCAAACATCATTGTTTTAGTTTAATGAAGCTGCTTTATTCCCTAAAAAATTATCAAACCAGTTTTTTTATTCAAACAAGTATGAAATACCTTAACATATAGTTCTATTATTTTGAAATTAATGTTTTTTTTTTTAATTTAATGAATCATGAGTCAGCTTTTACATCTTATATTAACTTCGTTTCTTCAATTTGATTAAAAACAGAGTATTTAAATCTTATAATGTATTTAAAGAATAATTCTAATTTATAATTTAATTCCAAGAATCAAGCCCTTAAAAATTCTCATTGACTAATCTTAAAATTAAAAAATTTAATCGATTTATCACGAGTAGTGAAAAATACAAGATTTTTAAATGTTAAAAGTCTTTTATAAATATAATAATAATCAAAATTTAAAATTTTAGAAAGCAAAATGTAATTAAATTTAAATGTCACAAACTAAAATATAATAAAAAAATTTCATAATTTAAAATTAATAATAAATTAAATACCCTTGCAAGTTTAATCTAATACATAATTGCATATTTATTATTTAATTTGACATATACCTAAATTCAAATCATCCTTTGGATAGTTAAAAGAAAAAGGTAAAATATTGAATTAAAAACGAAAGAATTTTTTTTTTTTTTTTTTTTTTTTTTAATCTAGGACCCAAATTAAGCTAAAAGAAAACTAAAAATTCTCTTAGCTTTGGGTCAAATTAAATTAGGTTAGATTATAATGGAAGAACATACTATTTCATAATTTAGATTATTACTGCTGGGAGTAGCTTAAAAAAGACACATTAGGCCTAAGATAAGCAACAGCCAGTAGATGAACAAATAGCAAGCTTGTCATTATATCATTTGATTTCCCATTGTTCTGAAAAAGCTTTCAATAACGCTCAACAAGAATATTATCATTAGTGTATTCTCCCTTTTTTTTTTGCTACTTTTTTGCTTTTTTTCTCTTATTAATTTTTCGAAGTTTCACATAAATGACTATATTACAAAAAACTTTGATATCACATAACTCTTGCAATGATGCGAAGAATGCCGCCAGCAAATGATGTGATGAAGGTATACCTGCACAAGGTTGACTGCTGCATCCCTGCCTATAGCAACCAATTCTGCAAAAATGTAAAGCTTCAACATAAACTGTAATTGTCAAGCAATTGCATTCAAGGGATAATTATACTGTTGGCATCTTAACTTCATCACTTCTTTATTTTTTATCAGTCAAGTGTTTGAACAGATAAATGTTTTCAATTGATGCATTTGATCAGAATTTCTTGCCAAATTATTAAAAATCATATTATTTTATAACATCTTCCCACTTCATTTATATCTCTTAGTTTTCTCCTTTCTTTATTAAATTCTCTTTTATTTTTTATGAAATTTTCTTAGAAAATGAAAAAAAAAAAGTCACAGGAAAATTTTGATAATTTCAAAGAAATAAGAGATAAAAGACAATAAAAAGCGAAACAAATATAAGCAACATAAATAGAGTAGTTTAAGTATGGTATAAATTATCGAGTAAAATGATCGATTTTAGTTTTCAATAGAAAATTTTGGTCAAAAGCACTTGATTAAAAAATCTTTATTCGTTCAGACACTTGATTGATAAAAAATAAAGTTTAGACACTTAAATAGAAAAGATGATAAAGTTCAAATACCAATAATATAAATATCCCTCCAGCTGGGAAGACTGTAACTTACTTTTGATGCGTTTTACAGTGCCAACAATTGAGATTTGTGATCAATGCCATTGAATATGAATGTCCCAGATATGGGAACAAACTGTCTCGTTATGAGCTGCAACAAACAGAATGAATGCAATCTTTAGGGATGTGACAGAGAAACAACAAGATTAATTTCAAAAAACCAAAATTTTGAAGATGTTGAATAACAAACTATGCTAGGATAAAATGGACCTTGATCACTTCTTGTGATGCAACTCCCCCAATGAAGGCAGCAACTGCATGGAGCTCTGAAGCACCAAACCGGCACATTTCATTGATAAGGTCCTCAGTCAAGGGTGAGCCATTGCAACCCAAGTCACTTAGTAGACTGACAGCTGTAGTTTTTAGTCGAGATATATCCTCGTCCATTCCCCTGTAGGATACCAATCATCAAGTCAGACATGCCATTACAAAAAGGGAAAGCTACCGGCTAGGTTGTTAGGTATTACCCATCAAACTGCCCTGGAATACTGTTATAATTAGCGGCAAAACGATCAACAGCACGAAGCAGGATATAGAAGCCCATGGCAACACTGCAACAAAAGTAAATAGAAAAAACAATTCTATAAGCAAAGCAGTAAAACAAAAAAGTTTCCCATTTGAAACCCTATAAAACAAATTAGGGAATCAAGATCAAATCAAAATAATCAAAACCCAGTGCCTCAAACCTAATATAACCCATGGATTTTCCTATCCACAGAACAACCTCAAAATTTTCAGAATTTGTATGCAAATCTTCAAGTTTCAAAATTCATGTTGTACTTCATATACTATTTGGAATGAGAAATCACAAACAATGACATCACCTGTAATCCTCATCAGTTAAATACTTCTGCAATTGCGTTAGGGAAGGATTGTTGAACTCATCCTCAATAAAGCGATACCTGCAAACCTAAGAAGTTCAAAACCCTCATTGCACTAGCCAAAGAATAATAATAGCCCATCCAAAGAGGTAAAATAAATGATTTTCAATAACTGCAGTAATATGACACACCCACTATATTTAATGGAAAATAAGGGGACTCTACCACCATCAAGGACCCATGAGTGATAGGCATTAAAAAAATTCCCCTGATAATTTTTTAATGGCTGTTAAATGAAAGTAACCTTAATGACCATTTCTTTCTCCCTACATCAACTAATATCACTCGGGACAACATTTTTACTCATACCCAGTCTCAAGACCTTACTACTTACTAGACACCATTTTTAGTAGGGCTAAGGTAGGGTCTTGTGCACATCAAATTCTGATCTATCTTATCCAAGTCCAAGCATTCAACAAAAATTATTGAAGACATTTAAATAAGCAAATAAGAAGGTGTTTGGCTTGAAAATCATTTATTTGGGTTGAATTATCCTTATTTAAGTTAGTTTTAATATAATATATGTATAGAATGTCTAATTGTATTAAAATTAAGTGTATTTCTAAGTTTTGGACTTGTTTTGTATTAGCTTAAAACTCAAAACAAATTTAAGAATTTATTTTTTATTTTATTTAGGAAGCCTATCCTTATATAGGAAGTTTATTCTCATCCAAGAAGTTGATCCTTATTTAGTAAACTTATCCTTATTTAGAAAGATTAAATTAAGATTTTTCATTTAGCTAAGTCTCTATAAATACTTACTAATTCATGTATTTCAAATCAATTTTGGTTTTTGCTAAGAAATTTAAAATTTATCAAAGTTAATTACTTTGTAGCATTCATCATACTAAGGTTCTTGACACAAGTTTATTAATGGGTCACTTTGTGACGTTCATCCATTGTACCGAGGTTTTAGACACACAAAGTTCTTGACACAGATTCGTCAACTGGTTAAGATTTTTTCTTACTCAAATCTGATTTGACTTTCCAAGGAGTCGCATCCAAGCGTAAAGATTATTGGATCCCAAAACAAATCGATAGGGGTTCGCATCAAATTAAATCTTTAATCTTCCTTTCTTTTTTGTAGTAGTCAGTGAAGTTGATTACTAAATAATGTATAAGGAATACAATTCATTATTTGATGTATTTCTTAAAAACTAGTTGCATTTCTTAAATTTTAGTCATCTTGAATATCTATTCAGTTGATTCATTTTACCATTTTTTTGTTAAAAAAAAAAATAGCAAATCCATAGCAACAGGCCACAATTATAACATTATAGTTGTGATGGTCCTATTTCCATTACATGCAATTATAACCATGACTGCAGCAAATGCTGCAATTTAAATGCATGATACAAATATCAAGCCCTCATAAATTGCAGCTATACTACTGCAATTGCATAGTCAATGGAAGGAATTTTTGACAGGCATGTTTTTCCAGTTAGTCCATTGGAATACCAACAAAGAATACAAAATGCTAATCATGGAATATAGTTTGGGGTAATTTTAAGATGCAATTACTTTAACTTTAATATAGACCTGGAATCTACATGGCACTTGTATATAAATGGATGGTCAACAACTAACAACTTATTAGATTAAAAAATGCAATTTAAGTTAGCTACACAACCATGAATCATACTGCACGCTTAGGGAGCACATCAGCCAATGTACTTTGGCACACAAAGGTGCAATTTGTAATCAATGACAAATTGATATCAAACAGAACATACCTTAAAAGCTTACCTTCAGTTTTCTAGCATTTTTGCTGAAGCTTTTTATCACTGTTTTTGAGATGCTATGAGGATCTCTACCAATTTTCTTTAGTATATTCCTTGCCCGCTGCTCAATAACAAGAAAATCAGCCTCGGCTTTTGCTTGGTAGATCTTCTGCAAATTTACATAAAGCCTGCAAGATATTTGGTATGATTCTCATATAAACAAATCCGTCTTTTTATTTTGCAGAACTTGAATTGAAATACAAATAGATACAATATCTAGATAAGTTACTCACTCGGTTGAAGATGTCATATCTGGTATTGAACCCTCAAGAGGTGCCTCCCCACCACCTTCATTTACAATGAACTCCTAGAAATGCACATAACTAAGAAAAATCAAAATCACATGAAACAGAGAGCAATCACAAGGGTATACAACTTGACGAAATCACGGAATTAGATACATTCGTGTATAATAGAGAAAAAATTAAACAGAACAATGTGCAAACTAATCCTAAAATGAGTTCTATGAACTCTGAAGCAAACAAATAGGCTCCATCTGAACAATTATATGAATTTTACAGTGAGCACTCTCAATTAACCACAACAGAATTGAGCAAACTGACTATGCAAATAAAAGATCCAAGTCATACTATAATTTGTCACCTTTAAAGCAGCCACCATCACCCAAAAGTCAGAGGAATTATAATGAACTTCAGTGCAGCTATCATTGATTATCTGCTGCAGTTCAGAACCTAAGATGTGAGAGATATGATTAAACAAATTAGCTAGGATTCACAGGGAACCAAATTATATTTATATCCACAATAATGGTAGCCAATTTCTAGGATTAGATCATTTCAAAGTCTTTCCAAGGAGAGTGGACACCTCCAATACATTTTCAGTCCAATAATCTTAACTCATTTTTTTTTTTTTTTTTTTTTTTTTGAGAGAACCAATTATCTTAATTTCATATTCTCATTTCTGGGCTGCATCAGATTTGGTATCAGATATAGTTGTTGATTTAAGCTAGTAATAATCTCTTATTCTAATAGTCCCAGTGTTAGGACTCTAGAAGGCTCACAGTCAGTAGCTGAGAAACAACCTAGTGACTAGACACACTCCACTCAACTCAACAAGCCTTAACCTCAATATTAGGGATCAGCTATATGAATTTTTGTCCTGTTGTGTGAGATAATGAAGTTATATTCAATGACATGTTCAAGGACACAAGGCTAAGGCAAAGAACTCTGTTAAAGTTCCAGAACAAAGAAAGGACACCACAGATTTATTAATCTAACGGAATGTGGATGGCATTCATGAACTTGGAGATTTTGCTGGTGCAAGTATTTAAAACTTAAGGGCTCTGTTTTCCCCCAGGTGGAAGAGAATGATGCAGATTCATGCATTAAAAAAGGCCAAAATCAAGAACTTTTAAAATTTAGATAAGGACTTCCAGAACTAAGAAGACTGATTTATCAGAGCTGCATTTGCTAGGATTGTGGGTTTGTTTTGTTAGTTTATGTGATACATTTAGTAACGAAATGCAGTCCCTATGGAGTCTCCAGAATACATCAGTTCAAGAGGTCTTTTAGTTTTTAATTGTTGGCCTTTAGTGCCAATTTTCAGTTCAGACGTTCGCATTTATTGGTCTTCAGTCTTGAAAGTTCCAACTTCTAAAAGCCTATACACAAGGTGTTATACTTCTGAAAGTATGGAAAAATAAAATAAATAAATTGGAATTACTCCAGAATCAGTAGAATTTTATAGGATTAGAACTTATCATGGTGTGTCTACGGAAGAAGACAACTCCCAAAATTATTCCCATCCCGGACTTCCATCCATTTATCTTCATTTTCAGTTCTATTTTTTTAGGCTGCATCAAAATTATGCTCATAAAATTTAAATCCATGCTTCTGACAATTTTTACTCACTAATTCCACGAGGAGCAAAGACTTTAAAGGAGGCCTCAATAGCTTCTTTATAATTGTCTTCATCCATTGCAACCATCTGGGCTTTGAGAAGCTCCTAAAACGTTCAAAAGCTCAAGTAAATTAAATTACCAGACATCAAGACAAAGTGAACCAAAAAGGAAAGCTATGAACAAGATTACAAACCTTGAACTGTTTTTTCTCATCCCTAGTTGATGGAAGGCTACCACCATGAGTTTTGGCCCACTCCTCAGCCATCTTGACAAGAATAATTACATAAGGTGTGTGCTTATGAGTAATAGGATCTGCTACATTCAAGTCAATGCTTTCTGCAAAACTATTGCGAGTAATTACACAATAAGAAGCTTGAAAATATATATACACACGCAAACACGTATGTTTCTTCAACACAAGACAAATGCAGGTTAAGAGGAGTGATGATATATTTTTAGCATTATATACTCTAGAAACACCTGTGTATTTCTGTTAATTAAATTTTTGTACCTTTTGAGCTCAGGCCATGGATTATTCAATCGAAGATCATCAAGAAAGTGATCAGGTTTTGATTCAATCACTGTATGTTCCTAGCAACAAAGAAGTCAATTTAGTGCTGCTCAGACAAACATGTTATTCCCTGGAATAATGATGATCAAGAATTTCAAAGATACTAGAATAGGCATTAGTTTATATTAATCAAGAAAATTTCCAAGATGAATATATCTGAGGGAAATCAAGTGCAGACATAACCATAAACGGCACTATTAGGTTATCCATCCACATTTCAAGTGCTCTCTTAAATGATAGTATATTGATTATAATATTTGTTTAGTGGAATGTCAAGGTAGTTCTCAACCACGAAGTTCAGACAGATTACCTTCACACTGATTCTAACAAACCCAGTAAGGCCATAGGAGCGTGCAAAAATCAACATCACATTTGTCTCCCTGCAGATTCTATCAAGCTTTACCATTGAATTTTCAAACAGCTGCAAGTGATATTAGAAAATCTCCATCAAATATATCACAGATACAGAATAAAGATATTAGAAATCTGCCACCAGAAATAGCAATGAAGATTTTCAATCATGAAATCAATGGGATTTATTTTAAAAAGTTTAAAAACTAAGGAACCATGCCCGAATTACAGAAAAATGGAGCACAACTTCCACAATTACACTGCTGATATTGGCTTGTCAAATTCAGAACGCAAATACATCAACAAGACACTTGTGATCAAAATCGCTGTTAAAGGTTTCGGAAAAATACATATATAACTATGACGAAGCACACTGCAATACCAAGGATAGCACATTAAAGATAGTAAAATGAATTTGACAAAACATAAATTCAATCATGTAAGCTCAAATCTCTTATAATTTGGAATCTTAAATTTCTTTGGAGGTAAAAATACCCCATCTATGAGAAATTGCATACCTGGGTAGCTACTACCAATGTAAACTGAGAGAAAAAAGATGGATTTGTCTCGATTAATGCCTCAGGATACTCTTCTATAAATTTGGCTTTAACAGCGTCATTTAGCTCCTGAAGAAATGCGCACACACATTTTGCTTTTGATTGCCCCACACTTGATTCATCCACTATCAAATCACAAGACTAGATGAGCACAAAAACAAAAAGATAAATAGAAAGAATGAGATATCAGAGAAACATACCCATGAAATTGTTTCCAAGATCACCAAGGTCAACTTTAGATCCATCAATCACTGTGATTGATCCAACCCCACCAAGAACAAGATTTTTTAATGTCTCAGAACCTGTAGGACCACAATTAAGCAAGCATATGCTGGCCTTCTCTAGAGCAGCCTGTCCTTGCTCACCCCATATCCTAAAATATCAATCAAACAAACAACGCAAATTTTAAAAGCAAAAATACATCGAAATAGCAAGCACCAAGCAAATTCATTTGCAAATTTATGATCACCATTTATAAACTAACTAACTGCTATGTCTCCACGGCATTTAGGATATCAGAAATTCATAAAAAAAAAAAAAAACGCTTCAACAAAACAATCAAAAGCCCTATAAGATTCATTATTAAATTTCCTGAAATTCATTCAAACAACTACTTTTTTTTTCCAAAATAAAATAAAAATTGAACTCCAATCTAGGAATAGTGCATTAAGATATCAATATCAGCAGAGTAATAAAACAAGCCTGATTTTTTTTAACAATGTTTAAGAACTCATACTACTTGCGTTCTTTCTTAACTAAAATTTTTCCATTGAAACAGAAAAAGATTAACAGAAAGCAAGAAAATTTCCCAAATTTGAGCGGTGGTATTAGGGCAAGATAGAGGTAAATAGAAGGAGAAAGAAACACTAACCTGAGCTGGCGATCGTATTTGGTTTTTGGCTCCGCCATTGTTGTTCTTTTTCTCGGTTACTGAAAAAACTCAAGAGTTTTGCTGTTAAGCTCCGCTTGCTAGCTACGCACTTGAAAAAGCGAAGGAAACAGGGGAACCCAAACTCTTAAGATAATCTAAAGGGTAATTGTAAAACAAACTATCGGAATAGTTTGGATATGTTCACTAAACAAATTTTAGTTGGAAATGAGTCATAAAAATTTTAAATTTGTTTCAAATGTTAATAGCCAGAAAAAAATTATGCCGGAAAAAATATGTGGTATGTCATATATAAGATCTTCCAAATCAGAATGTCACGTCTTGCATATTTCTATTATCACACATTATACTCTTTCATAATTCATTGCCAATTTTTTCAAACCTGATAAAGATAAAGATTGGGATCAGATTTGTAAACCCTAAGCTGAAAGTTTTGCTAGTATATCGAAACAGAGATTGAAGAAATTACTTTTATTTTATTTAATGACACAAATCATAATTCCTCACGCCTTCCTTATTTATTGAAATCTTCATGGTCTGATATGAACCCAGCGGGAGATATTTTAGATGCATGACCAATATTTTTAGAATCAGATCGATTAAAAAATCGATAAAAATAGAAAATTAGAAATTCAATCGAAATTGACTGATTAAATAAAAAAAATCGATATATATATGTCACGATTCGGAAAACAGATGTGATGATCCTAAAATGTGGATACAATTAAAGACAACCAATACACGTACAACCCCTTTAATATCATAATACTATCCTACAATAATCATATTCCACATTCATCTATATTTACACTCTCAAATCATAACATTATATCATCCATATTATCTCTTTTTAAGTCCAACTTAATCAATTTTAAATATTTATAGCAACAGTCTAAAATAGCATTTTATCATCATTCTATTATTAACAATATTTACAGACCATATATTGATACAGACCATGGAGCATACTAGATTAAAATCAAAATACATAGATAACAGATATTTACATAAGCAAAACAAACATTAGTTCCTCGGAGAAGAGACTGGAATCGTACTACTACTTAGGATCTGAAAATGTTAAACAACAAATTGGATGAGTATAAAATACTCAGTGAACTCACTATATACCAAATTACATGTACAAATGTGATAGATTTTAGGAATACAAAATTTAATAATCAAGAATCAAGGTTATGCACACCAATGCTTACAAGGAAATAATTCAGGTAAATAGAAAGAAAATAATACTATTATTATAGCAATAAAAATAAATGAGCCTCAACAAGAATCAAATGTGGATCTGTGTGTGCATAAGATAGATATAAAGGATCTGTAACTGTAAGGTTATGCACACCAATGCTTACAAGGAAATAATTCAGGTAAATAGAAAGAAAATAATACTATTATTATAGCAATAAAAATAAATGAGCCTCAACAAGAATCAAATGTGGATCCGTGTGTGCATAAGACAGATATAAAGGATCTGTAACTGTAGTCGAGATCCACTGTGTATATAAGGTGGACTAGACCTTATGGCTGAGACAAGTCCCCTCCTAGCTAGGGTTCTGGATAATTAGCCCTGTCCAGTAGACCACTATGCACAAAGCTTATGGTTTTCCCCTACTACCCCATTAGTATAGTAGTTCTGTCAAATTCACACATATAGGGTAACAAACATAATATAGATCATCAATAAATCTGTTTCCATGTTCAAGTATCATTAACTATACTGAATATATTAATAACAGTATGTAATCAACAGTTAGAACAAATTAGCTGCATATTGGTGTGATGTCAATAATGGTTTTCCAATAAATACAATGAGAAAGTAAGTATCAAATCATAATAAAGTTAATCAATTGTCATTATCACCAGCGACATTGGCTCTCTGGCAACAATGGCATTGGCAAAGGTAAACAAATATATATAAAAGTTCTTTTTATGACTTTTGTCGAACAATTGGTGTGCGCAACTTTGATTGTTATTTGGTAAGCTATAGGTGCAATATTTCCAAAGCCCAAATGGCCAACAACAAATTTACAATGCCAATAATAGAATAGGTATAACAATCAACACAATTTACATGATTATACTAATCAAAATAGGCTTGAATTTATAAAGAAATACAAAGAAAATACAAAGGGTAAAATTCACCAAGGCCATTCGGCCAATAACCAATTCATAAGACAATTATCCAAAATTCATTCCAATGGTTTAGGCATGTAAATTGGTATATATGAAGCTCATCTAAATGCTAAAATTACCAAAATATTCTTCTAATTCTCCAATTGTCCTAAAGTAGGCAAAATGGACAATCTTCACACTTTTCCTCCAAATGAATTTCTACAACAAAATAAACTATCTAATTAGCTTCTAATCATCAAAATAACAATTCTAATAGTTAAATTATTAATTAAACTGTACTTATTTCAATTTAGATTTCATACATAATCACTTTAGGGTTAGAGAATTGGGGATTTTGCTAAATCATGATAATTGATGCAATTAAACAACTTAACTATTCTAAACAACATCTAAAACACCTAAATAATCCTTAAATCAAAATAAATTCATGACTTACATTGAGGGAAGACCTTGGCCAAACAACAAAGAAAAATAATCCCAAGAACTTGCTAGCTTCCTTTAAGAAATTGGGATGAAAAAGATTGATTTAGTTTTGATGCTAGGTTTTTAATTAGTTTTTCCTTTGAAATTTGCAACAAAATTGATGGGTTTTGGTTATGAAATTTTCGGCACACAAGGAACGGAGAAGAAGATGAAGGTGTTAAGTGTGTAGAAAATTCTATTTAGGCCTTTATATAGTGTATAGTTTGGTGTATTTACAAATAAGTCCTTCGTATTTTTCGTATTTATATTTTTACCCGATCTCTTTCCGTAATTTATTATGGTTATTCTGTTAAGATTTAAGTCTTGATGTTGGAAGTAAATAAGCTTATATTAAGCTGCTCTATTTATTAAAAATGGTTCTAGGTCAATTCTGAATCCCAGACAGTGAATTTCCAAAATTGTCCCAAAGTTGCCATTAATTATGATTTTGCCACTCTTTAAAATTTCAGTGTTCCCAAAGGTTTTTCAATTATTTCTTTTCATCATAATTTCATATAAAATTAACTAACTTAATGACCCTAAGTCTTGATAAAAAATTCTTAAATTAACTGGACTGCTATTTCTCCGGGCGATGTAATTAACACCGATATTTTCCAAAACAGTGTCACTAAAGTGAGTCAGTTGGGGCTCAAAAATACTCGGGTGTTATATTCTTACCCCTTACAAATAAATCCATCCTAGAATTTAAAAATACAACTTACCTGTATTTTTTAGGGTATCTAGAGCGCATCACTTCCTTGAATTTGAGCGCATCACTTCCTCACTCTCCCACATACAATCCTCCATAGACTGATTTTTCCATAGTACTTTCACAATAGAGATCACCTTATTTCGCAATTGTTGGACTTGTTTGTCAATAATTTTTACTGGTGCCTTATCAAATGATAAGTCCGGTTCTATCTCCACTTCCTGTAATTCCAATATATGTGATGTGTCCGCTATATACTTACGGAGTATCGATACATGGAAAACAGGATGAACATGGCTCAAATTAGGTGGTAGAGCAAAGCGATAAGCCATATCCCTAACTCTTTCCAGTATCTTGAAAGGTCCAATGTATCTAGGTGACAGTTTTCCCCTTTTCCCGAATCTCATCACTCCTTTCATAGGGGAAACTTTAAGAAATACGTGGTCACCCTTGCTGAGATGCACATCCTTCTGCTTCAAATTAGCATAACTTAGGTGACAGTTTTCCCCTTTTCCCGAATCTCATCACTCCTTTCATAGGGGAAACTTTAAGAAATACGTGGTCACCCTTGCTGAAATGCACATCCTTCCGCTTCAAATTAGCATAACTTTTCTGTCTACTGAAAGGGGTCTTCATCCTTTCCTTAATGATAGGCACTTTCTCTATAGTCTCTTTAATCAAGTTCGGGCCCTCTAAATACTTCTCCCCAAGCTCAACCCAACATACTAGAGATCTACATTTCCTACCATATAAAACGTCGTATAGAGCCATACCAATGGAAGAATGGTAACTGTTATTGTATGAAAATTCTATCAAAGGAAGGTATTGATCCCAGTTACCTTTAAAATCCAACACACACAACCTCAACATATCTTCCAATGTTTGAATAGTACACTCCGACTGTCCATCTGTCTGCAGATGGAAAGCCGTACTGAATCTTAGTTGAGTATCCAGTGCCTCCTAAAACTTCTGTTAGAATCTAAAAGTAAATTGCATCCCCCGATCATAAATAATCATCAAAGGAACACCATGGAGCCGAACTATCTTATCCACATAAAGTTGAGCATACTGTGATGTTGTATAGCTGGTCTTTACTTCCAAAAAGTGAGCAGACTTAGTTAATCTATCCACAATCACCCATATAGAATCATACCCTCAGGTAGTCCTCGATAGACCAACTATAAAGTCCATAGTAACCTGTTCCCATTTCCATTTTGGCAATTCAATCTCTTGTAACAATCCTAATGGCTTTTGATACTCAAATTTAACCTGCTGACAATCTAGGCAGGTTGACACAAATCTAGCCACATCTCACTTCATACTAGGCCACCAATACAATTGCTTCAAGTCGTGATACATCTTTGTAACACTAGGATGGACATTGTAATGAGAATAATGTGCTTCCTTCAATACCTATTCCCGTAATCCATCTACATTTGGCATACACAACTGTTGGTCACACTTCAATACACTATCACTCACAATAAAATTTGTAGCCTTTCCATTTGGAATATCTTCTTCAGAAAGTAAGGATCTCGATCTTTAGCTGCTTTAATCTCATCTATTAATAGTGGTTTAACTCGAAATTGGGCTATCAGAGCCAGGTTATGATCCTGGGATCCCAACTCTAACTGAACTCCCATATCAATTAGTTTTTGCATTTCTCTAATCAACGATCTTCTAACACCTGTAATGTGAACCAGACTACCTATTGACCTTCGACTCAAAGCATCTGCTACTATATTTGCCTTACCCGAATGATACAATATTTCATAATCATAGTCCTTAAGCAACTCCACCCATCTATATTGCCTAAGGTTCAAATCTTTCTGTTGCAAAATATATTGCAGACTTTTGTGATCCGTATAAATTTCATATTTAGACCTATATAGATAATGTCTTCAGATCTTCAATGCAAACACCAATGCTGCCATCTTCAGGTCATATGTGGGATAATTCATCTTATGCTTTTTTAACTGTCTCGAAGCATAAGCTATCACCCTTTTGTTCTTGTCACACTCCAACTCCAGTGGTGCGACGGTCCTAGGGCAAGAGTAGGCGTAAGGCCACCATAAACCCATAGAACTCACAAATCCTGGATCTCATGCACAAATATATCAATTACAATATCATACAATATCATATTCATAATCCATATAAGCATAACTCATTTCCATAATCAATATAAGCATAATATATATAATTATCTTTACTATACTATTTCATAATATTCTCTTGTTCCTTACTGATCAAAAGATACATCTCACATCACTAAGGAACAAGAGTACCCAAAAAGGTAACAATTCATACATTAAAATATCACTATCCTCAATAACTAACTACGGAGCTCCAAAGTATACTCCCAATACATATATGTCATAATACCATTTAATGAATATACAAAATATCTCAAAAATTATTACAATGAAGCTTCTTGGAAGAATGGGTCAAGAAGCTGGATCTTCTCTATTAGCTCCTTCATGAGCTATGTTATCACCTGAAATCCACAGAAGAGGAGTGAACCTTCAACTCAGTAAGATATGAATATCATAATGCAAGAATCTGAATATCAAATCATGGTCGTGAACATATATTTATATGTGGGTATGAAAGAATCACAAGCTTTTACTTGAAGGAACATGAGTACTTATAATAATTAACACTATCAAATCATATCACAAATCAAATCATGGTTCTTATTTAGAATATAAAATGCCCACAAAGAATGGCATTATCAAATCTCATATGATAGAACTGATCTCATGTCATAACATACGTATTAGCAGCCTTGCTACCTTAACGTGAACGCATGCTTGGCCAGGCATACGCCTAGAGCTTATGGTCCCCTCTAGGTGGAATATTGATAAAAACCCTATCAGCTGGGCTCCCAAAGTGCACAATGGACCAATGAATTTACTCTAATTGGGAAGAGCGTTCTATCCATAGGGTCATGTGGTATCAATCTCATAAGAAGCATATTGGTCGCAAGACCATCAACATATATCTTCATTTAATCGAATTTAACAAGCAAGAAGCATATGAACTTGATCCAAGAAAATTGATCAAGTCATTTACATTATATATATATATATATGGATGAACAATTTAAGAATGCTTGGTCATATTATTTCAAAGAAATAAGAAACAAGTGAAATGTTCATACTTACCTCTTGCACAATTTCTCTTAAATTTTCTTTAGCAATTTGCTTAATTCCAACTCCTCAATTAATTTGATTTTCTCCTCCTAAAAAATTTTCCCAAACATACAAAATTAGAGTTTTCTCAAAATCAATAATATTTAATATGATTTCTAAATATTTAACCATCTCAGAGTTTCTATTCTTAATTCTCAACATCAATTTAATTATCTCTTAAAGAAAAATCTGCATTAAATTCGGATTTACTGTTTATGTTACTATTTATGACAGTCTCAACATTCTGATTTTTTGCCACATTAATGACTTCAAATTTCTTGCAATAAATTCTATACACCCAATATTAATTATTCTAACCAACAAACTCAAATAAATCTAAAAGAAAATAACTTTGGAAGAAAATTTACCTTATTTCTTCAAAACTGAAATTCCTGAGATTTCCTGCTTAAATCTGATGATTTCTGTCTTAATATAGAATAATCTAGAAGTCTAATGCATTAATTTGAGTATTAATGCCTTAGAAAATAAAATGAAAATAATCTGAGAAAAGACTGAAATTATCGAAAAAAGATAGAAAGAAGAATCGTGAAAAACGTTACTGGGTTGCTGGGGTTAAATAGACCACTGCCCCAGAAATCACGCTTGACAGCTGGCCGATCCGCCTTGGCAAAGCTACCTGGCATAAGCCAGCTCGCCATTCCCACTTCGCATTTCCCAGTTTGCTAAACTGATCCGGCAATGCCACTTCGCTAATCCAGCTCGCATATGTCACCTCGCATATGCTGCCTCGTCAGACTCTCTTCGCGAACTCTTCCTCTCATATGCCACCTCGGCAATGCTTCTTCTCCTCTTCGCCTTTTCGCTTCTTCGCCTCTTCGCCAACTCGCTTCTCCTATCTCCCTCTTCGTCAAATCCTGCTCGCGAATTTCCACTTTGCACATTCCTTCTTCGCCAAACTCTACTTCGCGAACTGCCACTTCGCAAAATGCCTCTTCGCATAAGGCCACCTTGCCTTTCCTCTTCGCCAAACCCTTTTCGCCAAACTCTCTTTGTTAATTTTCTCTTCGCGAATTGCCACCTCGGCAATCTCACCTTTCCAGCTCGCATTGCCGACTCGTAAAATACTACCTCGCATTTTGCCGGCTCGCCTTAACCAGATCCTACTGAATTAAAACTCTTCTTCAGCAACTTATACTTAACCAGCTCGCAAATGAGCTACAAATATCCAAACTTACTAATTCTTTTTGCCACTTAAAATAAACATGCAGGGGCACAACATATCCAAAATTTAAATCACTAAGACCAACACACAGACCATGGTGGCTCTCCAAAAGTCACCCAGACTTACTGCCCCAAAATCCATCCGAACAGTCCTGATAATTTTCACTCTCCACTAAGATATACTTATCCAAAAATCCTAAAATTTTACAACCAACAACACAACACATAAAGGAACATTTTCCATGTTTACACCTTTGGCTCAATCTGTCTCAGTCATTCCCAGAAATTCCAAATAGACAGAGACTTCCTGCAGAAACATTCAACCAAACCAGTCCTGGTCAAAAGGACTTAACTCATTATACACATAGAATTCTGCTAAGCTATTTTATAGAATTTCAGTTAAGACATAAACTCATAACTTTCATGTTTTACACTTTATCAAATTATTTCTCTAAAAATATGCAATCACCCTCAAAATTTCCTGCAACCAGAAATTCTGGAATTTCTCAAACATTTTTTTTATATTTAATTAATTAATTCTTCCAACATATAATTTAATAAAAATACTACAAAAATGGCAGATATTATATTCTTCCCCCCTTAAATAAATTCGTCTTTGAATTTACACTAATTTGCATCAAGCCTGAAATAAATGGGGATATTTATCTTGCATGCTTCGCTCACTTTCCCATGTACACTCCTCCATAGCTTGGTTTCTCCACAAAACTTTAACCATTGGTATTTCCTTGTTCCTTAGCCTCTTAACCATTCGATCTACAATTATAATTGGGACTTCTTCATATGATAAATCCGGTTGGAGATCCACATCCGACACTTGAAGTACATGAGAAGGATCGGCCACATACTTCCGAAGCATCAATACATGGAACACTGAATGCACATTATCCATTCTAGGAGGCAAAGCTAACTTATAGGAAACTTCCCCAAACTTACTCAAAACTTCAAAAGGTCCGATAAATCTTGGAGAGAACTTGCCTCTCTTGCCAAACCGTAAAACTCCCTTCATTGGAGAAATCTTTAGAAACACAAGATCTCCAATAGAAAACTGAAGATCCTTTCTCTTTGGATCGGCATAACTCTTTTGTCTACTCAAAGTTGTCTTCAATCTCTCTCGAATCAATGGAACCTTTTCTGAAGTATATCTTATCAATTCTGGTCCTTCAATATGTTTTTCCCCAACTTCATCCCAACACAAGGGAGATCTGCATTTCCTTCCATACAAGGCTTCATAAAGAGACATCTGGATCGTGGAGTGATAACTGTTGTTATAGGCAAATTCTATCAAAGGCAAGTGAGCATCCCAATTCCCTCCAAAGTCTAGAATATACATCCTTAGCATGTCTTCTAGAGTTTGGATGGTCCTCTCCGATTGCCCATTTGTTTGCAGATGGAATGCTATGCTGAAATCAAGCTGAGTACCCAGACATTCTTGCAATTTTTGCTAAAACCTCGAGGTAAACTGAGTACCTCTATCTGATATGATTGAAACTGAAACTCCATGAAGTTTAACAATCTCATCCACATAAATTTGGGCATATTGAGAAATTCCATAGGTTGTCTTGACTGGTAAGAAATGAGCCAACTTGGTCAATCTATCCACAATGACCCATATTGAATCATAGCCTCTTGAAGTTCTTGGCAATCCAACTACAAAATCCATAGTCACTCTCTCATATTTCCATTCCGGCAATGGCAACTCTTGGAGTAACCCAGATAGTTTCTGATGCTCAAACTTGACTTGCTGACAAGTTAGACATTTGGCTACATATTTTACAACATCTCTCTTCATTCCACTCCACCAGTATGAATTCTTAATATCATGGTACATCTTTGTTGCTCCTGGATGTACATTATACTTGGCATGATGTGCTTCCTTAAGAATCATACCTCTCAACCCATCAACTGCTGGAACACATAGCCTACTACCATGCCTTAACAAAGCCATCAACCATATGAAATCCTGGAGCTTTTTCTGACCCCACACCATTCTTTATCTTCAACAACTGAGGGTCTCTATCTTGAGCTTCTCTAATTTGATCTATGAGAACCGACTTGACTTGGAAATTTGCCAACAACACTTCTGAATCTGACAATTCCCAACTGACTCCCATATCATGCAATTTTTGTACTTCCCTCACTAAAGACCTTCTACTCACTTGAATATGGGATAAGCTCCCCAAAGACTTCTTACTCAATGCATCTGCTACAACGTTGGCTTTCCCTGGGTGATATAAGATTGCACAGTCATAATCCTTAAGCAATTCAACCCATCTTCTTTGCCTAAGGTTGAGATCTTTCTGTTGAAATATATACTTCAAACTCTTATGATCTGTGAAAATCTCACACTTCTCACCATACAAGTAGTGTCTCTAGATCTTCAATGCAAACACTACTGCAGCCATCTCCAGATCATGAGTTGGATAGTTCATCTCATGCTTTCTCAACTGCCTCGAAACATAAGCTATCATTCTTCCATGCTGCATCAGCACACAACCAAGCCCCACTAGTGATGCATCGCAATACACCGCATATCCTCCTTCACCTGACGGCAAAGCTAAAATAGGTGCCGTGGTGAGACAAGTCTTCAACTTCTGGAAGCTCTCTTCACATGCGTCCGATCATAGAAATTTAACTTGCTTCTGAGTGAGCTTGCTCAAAGGTACTGCAATCTTGGAGAAATCTTGAACAAATCTCCTGTAGTAGCCTGCCAAACCCAAGAAACTTCTGACTTCTGAAACATTTGTGGGTTTCGGCCAACTAAGGATTGCATCCGCCTTTCTAGGATCAACTTTAATTCCCTCTTTGCTCACTATATGCCCCAAAAAGCCCACATTCTCAAGCCAGAATTCACACTTTGAAAACTTGGCAAATAGCTGATGCTCCCTCAAAGTCTGCAATATAATTCTAAGGTTCTCTTCATGCTCTTCTTTACTCTTAGAATACACAAGAATGTCATCAATAAACATTATAACAAACTTGTCCAAAAATGGCCTGAACACCCTATTCATCAAATCCATAAATGCAGTCAGTGCATTAGTCAATCCAAATGGCAACACTAAGAACTCACAGTGTCCATATCTAGTTCGGAATGCCGTCTTCGATATATCCTTATTCTGAAATCTCAATTCATGGTACCCCGACCTCAAGTCTACCTTGGAGAAATGACTTGCACCTTGCAACTGATCAAATAGATCATCGATTCTTCGCAAAGGATATTTATTCTTGATAGTTATCTTATTGAGCTGCCTGTAGTCTATGCATAGCCTCATAGAACCATCTTTATTCTTCATAAAGAGTACAGGTGCTCCCCATGGTGAACTGCTGGGTCTAATGAATCCCTTGTCAAGTAAATCTTGCAACTGAGTCTTCAACTCTTTCAACTCAACTGGTGCCATACGGTAGGGAGGAATAGAAATCAGACTCATGCCTGGTAGCAACTCTATACCGAACTCTATCTCTCTATCCGGTGGCAAACCAGACAATTCTTCAAGAAATACATTCGGAAACTCATTAATTATAGGAATCTGCTCCAATCCTTTCACTTCCTTACTAGTGTCTGGGACATATGCCAAATATCCTTGGCAACCCTTTCTCAACAATCTTCTTGCCCCAATGGAAGATATAACATTATATGGCACTTCGCTCCACTCCCCTTGGAACTCAAATTCCTCACCCGAAGGTGGCTTAAAGATAAGCTTCTTCCCATTACAATCTATAATGGCATAGTGCTTGGACAACCAATCCATGCCCAAAATTACATCAAACTCCAATACTGGCAATTCAATTAAATCCACATTCAAGCTTTTACCACCTATGCTAACCACACAGGATGGATAGGAATTCTGAACTTCAATCTCTTCCTCTAAAGGAGTAGACACAACCAACACATTCTCAAGCAAAACACAAGGCACATGTAACTTCTTAGCAAAACATGATGATACAAATGAATGTGTAGCTCCCGAATCAAACAATACTCTAGCATTCAAAGCTTGAATCGGAAGAATACCTGTAAGCACTGTATTGGGAGCTTAGGCTTCATGCTGTGCCAAGGCAAAAACTCTCCCTCTGTCTCTACCCATAGGAGCTGATTTCGAAGCCTGAGGCTCATGCTGGCCTGATCCTTTGCCAGCCTCAACAGTCCTGCCCAAATTACCTCTACCTCCTCCTAGCTGCTGACTAATGCTCCTCTCTCTGCTCGTTTGAACCATAGCCTGAGAAGCCTAATGTCTAACTCCAAAAGAAGGCTGTGGACAATCCTTAAGAAGATGACCATGTTGTCCACACCCATAACATGCGCCTGACCCAAAGAAGCAAGGTCCTCTATGAAGCTTACCACATGTAGGACAAGAAGGGTTAGTCCTAGGTGGTGCGGTACTGGCTGTACTATGGCTCATTTGAGGATTAAATTTAGAGGAATTTGGTCTCTGTTGGGATCTCCCTGATGGTCCTCTATATCCCCCTCGAGCAACTAATTGAGGCAAAATATTCATACTCCTTACTCCACTGTCTTACCTATAAGAACTTCCAACTTTAGCCTTATTCTTCTCTTCCCTTTCTGATTTGGCTTCCATTTCCCTATTCTCAATTATTCTTGCTTTATCCACCAACTTGGAATAAGAATCAAATTCCAGAGCAACTAAAAGTTTAAAAGTGGAGCCACCAATCCCCTACGGAACCACTGAATCCGTGCCGCTTCTGTAAGCACTAATGCAGGAGCAAACTTACTTAGCTGGCTGAACTTCCTGGCATACTCTGAAACACTCATGCCAGGGGTCTGAACTAATATCTCAAATTCAATAGATTTAGTGTCCCTCACACTCTCTGGGAGAAACTCATCAAGGACCAATTCTCTGAATCTCTCCCAGGATAAATCTTCATTATCCCGAAGCATACCAAAAATGCTTCTCTTGAACTAGTCTTTTGCTTCAGCCTTCATCAGATAACCCACAAATTCAATGGCTCTTCTATCAGGAATTCTCAAAATCTAGATTTTCTCTTCTATCTCTTCCAGAAAATCTGTAGGATCTACCTCACCTCGGTACTCTGAAGGCTTGAGTTTTAGAAACTTCTCAAACGAAACCTCATCAACCTGAGATACCACTACGGACGGGGGTGGAGGAACTGGAATATCTGGAACTATCTGAACTGGAGGAGCCTGTTGTTGTCTCTGCTGAGTAATAAACTCAGCTAATACCTCATAGTTTCTCTGCAGCTGATCTAACTGCAGTGCCATATGAGCCACATCCACTGGTGGCACAAAAGGAACCTCATCTCCTCTATTACCACCTACAGAACCTTCTTCAGAAGGTAACTCCCGCGTAGGACGGCCTCGACCTCGTCCTCTACCACGATGCGGAGGCATCTCGATATTGTTAAGAAGAATAAACATTATCAGACTCACTACGCACACTTAACGCATATATATATATCAAAGGAAGACACAATTAGACAAGACATGATCCTATACTCCGTAGTTATCTTAATCAATACTTATACTAGTGCTCCTGCATCTCTATCTATCTTCTATGATAAGGATTATAAACCTAGAGCTCTGATACTACCTCTGTCACACCCCAACTCTAGTGGTGCGACGGTCCTAGGGCAAGGGTAGGCGTAAGGCCATTATAAACCTGTAAAACTCATAAATCCTGGATCTTATGCACAAATATGTCAATTACAATATCATATTCATAATCCATATAAGCATAACTCATTTCCATAATCAATATAAGCATAATATATATAATTATCTTTACTATACCATTTCATAATATTCTCTTGTTCCTTACTGATCAAAAGATGCATCTCACATCACT
>CANXYC010911539.1:0-15262 GCA_948193065.1 Aleurites moluccanus | reverse complement strand
TCTTTGTTCTGGTGAATCGCTTATGTTTCCTTTTGCATGCAACTGCTCAAGGAGAAGACTCACTTCATTATAAATATTTTGAAATGAAGTCAATCCTGAAAGATTAGAGCTGACACTTTCTTCTCTATCTTCCTTTCCCATCTTTATCTAGAATTACTGGGTGTATTTTCAATTCTTTCTCTACTTTCTAAAAATGTTACCCAACTGTCTAGACCAGGAAAATTTTCCCAAAAAGCAAGAAAAAAGTCAATTTTTCTGAGGTGCAATCTTTTCCAAATTAAATAATCCTTTTTAAGATTATCACTCCAACTAGAAGTTTTAGAAGTCACCAAAGGAGTATCTTGATCTAAAATGGCTAATTGACCAAATACAGGATACTGTCCTTTTAGAAATTCAATTATATCCGATACACTACAATATTCATGGGCAATATTATTTTCTAAGGGAGCATTTTTATAAATATAATCAATTCTAATTACTTCGTCCCTATGCTTAATTCTTCCACAAACCCAAAAATATTTTCACTGTATCAAGGGATGATTTTTTTTGTCTGTAATCGAAAAGTGTTTTATACTATTATACACTCTTCCAAAGATTAAGGAATTCCCTATAAAAATTTCATCCATAAATTAGTAATTAAAATAAATTTTAAACCTAAATGAACAGTATTTTAAAAATCAGGGACCAAAATATAATTAAATAGTTTATTTTCTGAAAAGGACTTTTATGATTTGAAAATTAAAGTTCATAGATTTTATCGTTACAAATTAAAGTTAAAGGATCATAAAGTGCGTTAACCACAAGTTGATGGACTATGAATGAAACTATCCCGTCATACTTAGGTTAAATAGTACCTGTCAATTTCCTTTCCTTTTTTTTTTTTCTTTCTTTTCATCCCACTTTCCTTTTACCCAAACAAAGAAAGTGTCAATGGAAGAACTTGTGCAATACATTAATTTAAGTAGGCCCTTTTAATTATTTATCAACATATTATTTTTAACTAAAAAAAGCTTTTAAGTATATTAATTATTATTTCATCTAATTTGACTGTTGTTTTAGATTTTAATGTCCTACTTTAAGACATCTCTACAGAGCTGTTACGGCCCAATTTTAAAGGCACGTGATTGATACTAGGACACGAGAAAGCTAAAAGCTTTCATAACCATAGTCAGCCTGACCTATCCAATCAACAGAAAAATTATAATATTTTGACTGTATTGCCACAATAATAAGAGTTGTGGCCCACTTATCAAGTAGAACTTGTATAACACTATAATAATCTCTCAAAATTATCATCTCAATAATATCATATATCACTATCAGGTTCCTACTTGACATAGAATATCATCAGGTATCAACATATAGATAACTGCATACATATTTTCTATTGTAATTGCAGAATTTTAGATTAATAAATACAGTACAATATTAAATAATATATTTATATATATGGAAAATATAAAAATATATTAAGAAGTATCATTCATAGCTCCGACGATGGAATTCAAACTCAATCAATGACTTGGGTTCGGAGTTGTAGAAATGGTTCTAGACAATCTAAAAAATAAAATTATCAAAACAAGAATTAAAGGATAGACAAATCCTAAGTCTGCAAAAAAATTATTGAAAATCTGACAGAATTTTCCTAGAATAGTTTAAATTCCCCTGAAAAACATGATAAACATAACACAAAAATATCTCAAATGCCTGTCTAAGCCTTTGCATAAATCATAAATACGACATCATCAAAAAATCAATTGTACAGTCGAAAGTTAATATACATGTGTATATGTATTTCATTTAATAACTTAGTCTTAGTTTATTATCAATAATTATTCTAAAATTATTCATACATCAAATTAGAATATTAAACTATCAAATACGAGTCTGAAAATCAATTCTAAAATTACTGAACGACATTCACTTGTCAATCATTGGAAAAATCATCAAAAAACTGTTAATGACGGCAGTTGGTGGCAAATGTGGTGTCAATAAACTCATCTCGACGTGTGGAATCCAAAAATCACTTCTATTCTCCCTTGGTCGTGGAGATTGCTAGAAATTTGCGTTGGAATCTGCAGTTTCACAGGATTCCGTCAAAAAATTCAAGTTAGTCTAAAATTAGCAAATGGGGTTTCAAATGAAAGTTTAGGAGGAGAAGAGTCCAACGGTACCATAATCGCTGGAAATAAAGGTTGGGAATGAACGAAAATAGCTTGAGAGGCTCGTTGGAGGCAATACGGTCATAGGACATGTGGGCCCACATCCAACGACCAAATTTGAGAGACGGGTCACTAGTAAATGCTCTTCCCTAGGTGAGGTGCATGTAAGAGATGGGTTGCTGAACAATGGCACTTTGGAAGGCATAACTCTCTCTCTCTCTAATGCTGACCGACAACCTTCTTATCGACTCTTTTTGAGTCAATAAGAGGCTAGTTGCCTCTGTAAATAGAAAATAGATGATGATGATGATGATAATACTAATAGAATATTACTTTCAATATATTAAATAAAATAAAATAAAAATATTACATTTAAAATTAAAAAAAAAAAGTTAAGTTAAAAAAAATATTTTGTGATTTGATCCGTTTTTAACTCAAGGAATGTGGTTTACTTTTTGACAAAAAGATGCTTGTATTTTGCTCCGTTAATAATTAGGGATACCAAATACTAACAGCGTTAGTGCACATCTACATGATGCCAACTCATTTTTTTCTAATTTTAGAAAATGCCACGTGAATATTTATAATCTATAATTTATAAATTTTAAAAATTTATTTTCTTTTCAAAATTATTAATTTTTAATATTTTATTTTATTCTTAAAATTAAAAATTTAAACTTTTAATTTATAAATTTTTTAAACTTTAATTTTCAATATTTATAATTTTTAATTTATAAATGAGATAATTACTATGAGATTCATATGTTTTATCATATTATACTAAAAAGTCCATATACTTTAGTTCCGTTAAATTACGAGATCTTTCCGTCTATTTTTGTCTTATTTTTCATTAGTCAATGACTAAAAATCAACTTTTAATTAAAATATCTAAAATATTCTTATTATTTATCCACCCCAAAATCCATCCATCTTCTTATTTTTCATTTCACAATAACCCAAATAACACACCATAAAAACCAAATCAATCCAGTCTATTTGGAAGCACCTTATTTCTCATGTTGTTGAGGATTATTTTGCTCTTTCTTGACGAACTTCTCAAATTGTAGGATATTGATAAAGAGATTAGTGAATTGAAAATGTCAGTCAACACATGAGGAATGTTGGTTTTCACTTTTGACTTTTTGCATTTGGCTACAACATTCCCCATATTTCTCAGAATTTGCTCCTCTCTTTCCTGCTCCCCATTCTTTGACCTCCAAAAATCTCATCTTTCTAAATACCCTTTCCCTTTCCAAATCTCTTATAAGTCAAATTCTTTTAGTTTCACTTGTACCCGCCTCCGATTCTTTGCCTCTTATAGCAAAATGGATGATTCTCAAAAATCAAAATCCACCATCCCACAACTTGAAAAAACCTCTACATCCAAATTGCTTCGTGCCCTCGAGTCCTCTGTGGGTTCCTCATTCTGCGCGGCCCCCATTTGCACTTCGCGTAATTCTTTAATAATTATAATTAGTGGCTCAAGTAGGTTGACAAAGATGCATAAGAAATTCTCTTTTGGCTTTTAGCATTTGGCTACAGCGTTCTCTGTGTCTCTCTCTCAATTTTCTTTATATTTTTGCGATTTATGCTAAAGGTTGTTTGGTTATGGTTTTCATCGAAATGAAAAGGTTTTGATCTGCTTTGATAAATAATGGAGTTACAATTATTGTTTGATTGTTCCTGTATTATGAATTTGATTATTCTGATTTTTGGATTTAATTAATTTATACTGTACTATTAAATTTAATAATGATAGAGGTGAAGATAAAAATTTTATGTAGCGACATTTGAATGAAAATTAGAATGAAAATGAGAGATATTATGAATTTTTTATATTAATTTAACAGATTTTGAATAAAATGACCTTAAATTTTAACGAAACCAAATTATAGAGAATTTTTAGTAAAATTTTGAAAACACAATGATTTTTTAGTATAATATGATAAAATATAGAGATCTTATAGTAGGTATTCTTTTATAAATTTTGAAAATTGTAATATTTTAAAAATAAAATTAAAATTGATATTGAAAAATTTTCAAAATATTTAAATTTATAATTTTAAGAATAAAATAAAATATTAAAAAGAAATAATTTGAAAAAGAAATAAATTTTAAACTTTAATTTTCAATATTTATAATTTATAATTTATAAATTTTATAAATTTATTTTCTTTTCAAAATTATTAATTTTTAATATTTTATTTTATTCTTAAAATTATAAATTTAAATTTTTTTAAGAATTTTCAATTTTAATTTTTAAAATATTCAAAATTTTAAAAATGTTATAATTTTTAAATTTTTAAATTTATTTTCTTTTCAAAATTATTAAAATTGAAAAATCTTCAAAATATTTAAGTTTATAATTTTAAGAATAAAATAAAATATTAATAATTAATAATTTGAAAAAGAAAATAAATTTTAAATTTTAATTTTCAATATTTATAATTTATAAATTATAAATTTTATAAATTTATTTTCTTTTCAAAATTATTAATTATTAATATTTTATTTTATTCTTAAAATTATAAATTTAAATTTTTTTAATATTTTTCAATTTAAAATTTAAAATATTCAAAATTTTAAAATGTTATAATTTTTAAATTTATTTTCTTTTCAAAATTATTAATTTTCAATATTTTATTTTATTCTTAAAATTATAAACTTAAATGTTTTGAAGATTTTTCAATTTTAATTTTATTCTAACAATATTTAAAATTTTAAAATATTATAATTTTAAAAATTAAAAAATTATAAATTATAAATATTGAAAATTAAAATTTTAAAAATTTATAAATTAAAAAATTAAAATTTTATTTTTAAGAATAAAATAAAATATTAAAAATTAATACTTTTGAAAAGAAAATAAATTTTTAAAATTTATAAATTATAGATTATAAATATTGAAAATAAAAATTTAAAATTTATTTTCTTTTTTAAATTATTAATTATTAATATTTTATTTAAAAAAAATAAATTGCCATGTGAATTATTTACGTGATATTTTTCAGAATAAAAAAATAATGAGTTGGCGCTATATAACGCTACCGATATTTTTAATTGCTAATGAAGGAAATTATATATCTATTTTTGTCAAAAAAAAAAAAAACCTCATGAGTTAAAAATGTGTCAGACCAGAACATACTTCTTTGAACTAAAAAAAATTGAGAATGTTGCAAGAGGTACTGACTCCTGTTGTGATTTGTCCGAAGACATTTTTATAGCATGCACCGATTCTTTGGGAACTACTGAGAAAACAAACTCCTCATGCAGAGTCACAGTGACTACCTATCCTTAATTTCATTTCACATAGCCTGGATCATAATGCATGTTTGTTAGTTACATAATTGGTTGTGATTACAGGTGGGCATGAATTTATGGATATGTTAAGAATGAATGTAAGTGGGATCATAGCATGGACTTGACGATCAGTCTTTATCCCTGAAAGCTATGAATCGGCAATAGTGAAACTAAGACAAGATGACGAGAATTTAGGAACATTAATATAAAATTGTACACGTTATTGTATGGCAAAGCCGAGTTTAGCCTTTAGGCCTCATCTGCATCACACAAGCCATACGTACATATAATAAAATATTATATTAATATTCGAATTCCATACTATATATATATATATAATTGCTACAGATTAATTAAACTTCACAGAAAAATAAAATAAAATAAATTTAAATTAAATTAAATTAATATTGCTTTGACAAAAACACAAAATGGAATCAGTCCTCATCGTCGCAGAAAAAAATTCTCAATTCTTTTTTTTTTCCCTTGTTTGTTCTTCAAAGAGATGACGAAATCAGAAGCCGTTGATGCTACAAAGTGTTCAATAGTATGGAAGTGTTGGAGGAGGAGGCGATGCGTATGATACTCCTACCATTGGTGGAAGTGGAGTGTTATCAATTGGTGGTGGTGGTGGTGTTGGCGGCAGTGGTGGAGGAGGTGAGGAATATGAATACTCAGTAGGTGGAGGATGACTTTGGTGATGGGATGGTGATGGTGGATAATACCAATGATGTTGGGGTGGCTGGTGATAGTTTGGTGTGTATGTTGGTGGTGGTGCTAATGGTGGTGAATGATGATAGCTTGGTGTAGATGATGGCGGTGATGATGGTGGTGAGTGGCGATAGCTTGGAGTAGATGATGGTGGTGGTGGTGATCCCGGAGTGCTGCACCCAGGGTCGTGTGGAGGAGGTGGTGTTGCAGTAGTTTCAAATGTTGGTGGTGGAGGTGGAGTTGGATTAGTTGTTTTGGGAGGGTAATGCTCCGCTGGAGATGGAATTGGAGCAGTTGAATGCTCGTATGTTGAAGGAGGAGAGTGTTTATATTCATTCTTTGGTGGAGTTGGCGGTGGAGAGTAAGTGTGATAACTTGGTGTTGGAACCTCAGCTGATTGCTGCGGTGGTGGTGGTGATGCATTGAAATGATAGGGAGGTGAATGGTACTCAACAGGCGGTGGTGGTGGTGCTTCCTGTTGATAGGGAGGTGGGTGGTACTCAATAGGTAGTGGCGATGGTGGAGATGAATGTTTAGGTGCAGAGGGAGTATGTTCAACTACTGGTGGTGGTGGTGGAGTTTGATGGGTACTTGGTGAAACCTTTTTAGTAGGGGGTGGCGGAGCATAAGAAGGGTAATGGCTTGGTGGAGGAGGTGATAGCTCTATTAGAGGGGGTGGTGATAGCAAATGTGTTTTGGGTGATACCCTTTTCGTAGGGGGCGGTGGTGAAGTTGATGGGTGGAATGAAGTTGATGGAGGTGGTGGAGGATGCGATCTAGTAGAAGGTGAAGACTTGGAAGTGGGTGGTGGAGGTGAAGGATTAACAAATGGCCTTCTGGGAGTTGCAGGTTTCGGTGCGGACGGTCTTCCAACTGGAGGTCTTTTCTTTGGTGTAGGAGAGCTGCTGCCACCGCCACCAGAACTTCCACTACATTTGAACTTCCTGCAATCCACAGGACGTGCTGCGTCTGAAGAGCACTCTTTAGCAGATCTCTGATCTATCTTGCCATGAATGCAGTTCTTGGTACCATTAGTGACCACTCCGCCTCTAATAGCAGCACAACTCGGTGCTTCGCCAGTGAAGTAGTTGAATGAATAGGTAAAGTTCTGCAAATTAGTTAACTGGCAAACACTGGCAGGTATAACACCTATGAAACTGTTGTGTGCAATATCAAGTTGTTCTACCTTCTTCATGTTACCAATGGTTGACGGTAATGAGCCTTGAAGATGGTTAAAGCTCACATCGAAAACGGTAACTTCCTTGAGCATTCCAATCTGGGGAGGCAAGCAACCGGTGAGATTATCATTCATGAGAATGATCTCATTGAGTGTTTTACCCATATTCCCAATACTTGCTGGAATGCAACCACCAAGATTATTGTTAGCAAGAACAAGAACAGAAACGGGAGAGTTTCCAAGATTCGACGGGATCCCAAATTGGAATCGATTATCGTTTAAGAATAAAGCATCTAACGGTTGACCAAAGAGTTTGGAAGGAACAGATCCTTCGAACTCATTGAATCGTAGATCCAAATATTTGAGTGAAGGCAATGAAATAACAACATTAGGAAATTTCCCAACAAAGCGGTTGTTGCTAAGGTCAAGCTCATGGACAAGCTTGAGTTTGCGAAAACTAGTGGGTACAACCCCACAAAATCTATTGGAGTTGAGATGGAAGAGAGCTAGATCTGTCAAAAGGCCAAGCTCAGGAGGGAGATAGCCAGCAATGTCAGCATGGTTAATATCAATGCCAGCCACCACCCTTATTTTAGCATTTTTAGGAGATGGAGCACAAAAAACACCCATATAAGAGCAGACATCTGGACCGTTCCAGTTAGCTGTGAAGTTAAATGGATCAGAGAACATAGCTAGTTTCCATGTTTGTAAGGCAATGTAGGCTTGGCGAAGCCTTGCATTCTCAAACTTGAAGGTTGGATCTATATCTATATCAAGAGGTTCATCTTCATGAATCGCAGAGGAGATCTGAAGAAGAAAGGGAAGCAAGAAAAGAATGAAGAAGAAAGGAGGAGAATACATTGATTGCTTGGTGGAAGAGACAGAAATGGCAGCAGTGTCACATGAAGGAAAGACTTTGTGTCATGTGAGACATGCTGGACAATATCTCCATTGTTTTATAAAGCACCAATTGTTTTACTACTTGCTCTTTTTTGCTGTTCACTTTTCTTTGTCCTTGCCTCGGTGGAATTGTTTATTATTGTTCATTATTTTGTGTATTTTGTTTTTCGAACCTGAATCTGTTTAAGGTACTACACACACTTTGCTTAAATGTGTTATTTGAGATTTATTAGTATTTTTACTTGTGACAAATAGTAAGATTGGGATAGGTTGGTTGACATGGTTGGCCTCTTTAGCTTTGACCTTGTCTATTAGAAGTTTTATTTTTATACAAGTTTTTTTTCTTGTTAATTGGGTTTTAATAAGATTGAAACTCGTATTACTCAAACCAACAACTCTTGAAAAAGAATCATTGAAAGTATAAAACTAAAATAACTCAATTCAATAAATATTAGTGTAGTTAATTTATTTATTGAATCTGATATATTTCTTAATAATTACAAAAAGTAATACACTAAGTATATGTTTTTCGAAGTTAGTGTTTGATATTTAAACTCTTAATTTTTATTTTGAGATATTTGATAATATTAGTATTTGAAATAATATTTTAAAAATTTAGTAATTAATTGCTTAAAATTATAATTAAAATACTAAAAAATTAAAAATTTTAATTATTAATATTTAACTCTCAAATTATTAACAGTCAAGTATTAGTCGCTAATAACTAAAATGGTAATTGCAGAATCAAATAAGCCTGTAGAAATAAAGAGGATAGGGGGGATGGATGGGCATTGGCATAGCTAATATATTTCAAAAGAATGTGGTTTAAAAGAATAAGAAATGAAAACATGGTGGCACGTATCTGATTTGTGAACAAAAGATTTTGTAGGACTAAAAAAGTCAAAGGAGACAATTGTTAGGAGTTGTTATAATTATTAGCTGAAAAGGGTCTTTTATTGAGTATTGACTCGATATAAAGAGATCGAAAGAGGAAGTGACGGCCTCTTTGCTTTTCACTTTGCTCCGCCACATCCCACCGTACCCTATTCTTTTCTTCCAACTTTAATGTTACAAAATTCCCCATTTACCACTTGTCTTCTTCCTACTCATATCTTGCATTATGTAACGTGTAATTTACATATAAAAAAAATCTAATTTCAGTAACCGTGATCTTAAATTATAGATTACAATTCTTATTATTTAGGGATAAATGCAAAAAAAAAAAAAAAATCATGATTTTTATCAATTTTTCCTCTTAAATCCTTTAAAAATTTTATGATAAAAAAAACTCTGAATTTTCAGGTGTGGTATAAAAAAAGTCTTAGGTTAATATTTTAGTTAATTTTCTATTTGAAAATTATATATTTCAATCTCTCATTTCTTAGCAAAAATTACTTTTTAATCCCTTAATAGTTTTTTTTATACATTTTTCTAATTATAATTGATTAAAATAAATTTTATTTATAAATAAATTACTATTTAATTGATATAAAATAAATACAAGAATAAATTATTTTAAATATTATTGATCTAACATAATATTTTAATATTATCAATTATTTTTTATTCACCCAAATTTTGATATTAAAAAATAATTAGAAATAAATTTTTATTAAAATTATATACTCAAAACCTCTAAATATTATAAAACTCATTAAATTACATTAATAAATTAAAAAAAAAATCTATCAAATTCAGTAAAAAATAATATGTATAAAATTATAGAAAAATAATACACTTGTTAAGAAAAAGAATATATTAAAATTAAACTAAATTAAAAAAATATATAATTAGTGTTTTAATTTACTGGTAAGGTGAAACTACTTTAAAACTAAGTCATGATTCGAATCTTACTGATAAAACTAATGTTAAAAAAAATTAAAAAATAATAATTAATAATATACTATAAAATATTTTAGAAATAATAAAAGAATTACCATTTCAATAATATGATATATTAATTTTTCTCAAATAAAAAGTAATAATAATGAAATAAATATTAAATTTAATTTAATAAATCTTTTTATTTGAATCACGTTCAAATAACTAAAAAATATTTTCATATAAAACAAATCTAAAATTTATGAATTTTATTTTATTTATATAAAAATAAATAATTTTTTTATTTTTTTTTATATAAATTGCTATAAAATAAATAAATAAAATAATTTGTTTGTTTGTTTATTTATTTTATTTATAAATAAAATTTATTTTCATTGTAATTAGGAAAAAGTATAAAAAAAACCTTTAAGAGATTAAAAGTAATTTTTGCTAAGTATGAAATATAATTTTGCATCTCATTGCATATATATAGACTTGTGCATGTTCTAAAGCAAGTACCGAACCATTGGTAAAGCAACCAGGCTTTCCTGAACCTTAAAGGCATCCCCGAGACATAGTTGGACTCATATCAAACTAAACGGAAACCGCCCAAGACTTGAAAGACAGAAAAACTAAAGAGCAAAACGGTTGCCTGTGGGCAAGCTCTGCGGCAGCCACCACCGCGTGCCCATGCACTACCCTGCAGAAGTTCCTCTATCATTGCCTGCGTCTGGTGAATCCTCCAACCCATCACACAACACCCTAGCTGCAATGTTGCCCCTACCCTGTGGCACTAGTACTATTCACCTGATTTTTTATCAAAATGTCCTTGGGTGGCTATAAATACCCCTTCCCCCTTCATTTTTCAACACACCTAGACTTGTTAAGTTGATTTTTCCTTAGCAAACTCTCTCTTCTCCCTCCAATTAATATCTTCTTATTAAAAGCAATTTAACTCTCTTTGAATACAAATCGATTTCTTTAATTCTCATTGAATTAGAGAAATATAAGGCCGACATGGCCAATAGAGTTCTAAATTATTAATTCTCATTGAATTAATTTAGCAAGGTAGACATTCACACCTAATTTCACCTCCATGAATCAAAAAGTGGAACTTCAGTCTAGAAAAGGCCTCCATGCCTCCTTTGAAATATCAAAGAAAGTAAAAAAAATCAGACTTTCAACTAGACTCAATATAACTCGAACCAGATCCTTAATCAAATAAAAAATAGACTTTTAAATCGAAATCAGACTCAAAATCCTTTGTAAGAAGGATGAACCCGCATATTTTGATTCCCATTCAAAGTGATACATAGGTATGCTTTTAATCAAGTATCAAATCCAAAAATCATAAAATCATTTTTTCCCCTTTCTCCTATTTAAATTAAATCATTTTGGAGAATGTGTGATAGACCTAAAACCCATAAGGGTTAGACTCAATATCTCTTATTTATTTGAATTAAGTAATGTGTGATTAATCTAAAACCCATAATGACTAGAGTTAATATCCACAATTATTGGTCATGTAATAATTTAAATTCTTTACTACTTTGAATGCATGATTTATTTACTGCTTTTCATCATATAAATGTTATTAACTGATCGTCAAAAATACATTTTCAATTTAGAATGACTTAAAAACTAAGTTTAAATTTTTAAACTGAAAACTTAGTCCCCGAATCTGAACTCGGTTCAAAGGTCTAGTGTATTTTATCCATGGGATTTAAATTAGAGTTAATTTTGGGTTTTTACCTTATATTTTCTATTAAAAAAATAAATTAAGATAGCGACTTCTTGAAACCTTTTCAAAACTAAAAAATGATAAACAAAAAATCATTCATCACTCATCTTTCAAAATAAAAACATTGACAGCCGCTTCCGTGTAGGACTGAGCTCCAAATGAGCGTTCCGATTCCTTTAGCTAACCAGAACGGCACTTGGGCGAGGCATTGGAGTTGGCGACTCCATTAGGAAAAACTATTTTCTAAAACAAAATAAAAAGAGGACTAGCAATTGGTTTGAAATATACTTTTTTCAAAGAAACTTCATACTTGGCTTTCAATTTAAATCTGATTTTGCATTGTATGCATCACTACATGGACTCTTTGTTTTCCACAAGTTATGAATTTCAACTTTGGATCGCGAGTAGCATTGATCCAACAACTCTTTTTGAATTTGTTGAGAGATAGTGAAAGTATCCAACCCGTGACGAATCCTTAATCATTTTAAGGTGTAAGAAGCAGTAGTACTGTCTGACCTACGCAAGACTTTTTTTTTTCACATGTGGTTAGGTATATAACTGCTCTAATGTGATGGGAACCTTTATCCAAGCCACCCTAACCTTCATATAGTTGAACCTTAGAACTTGACCCTAGGGCCTATAAATAGTAATAAATCAGATGTCATGTGCATGAAACAAAATTTTCATATGCATACATGCACATATGCCATGTACATGCAAAGACTATACATCATAAACTTGTGGACCAAGGACAAAAAAGTCAGTAGTCAAACCATAAACAGTCTCCAAACCGAGAAAACCTAAACAATCAAACATTTAAACAAAAAATCATGTATCCAACTATACAGTGAACTAGACCCACTTATCCAAAAACTGTCTGCCAGATGAAATAGTGAAACCGATCCATCGACCAAATAGTGAACTAGACCCACTTACTTGAAAACCATCTACCCGATCAAATAGTGAAATCGATCGACTGACCAAATAGTGAATTAGACCCATTTACTCGAAAACTGTCTACCCAACTAAGCAGTGAAATTGATCCATCGACCAAATAGTGAACCTGACCCACTTACCTGAAAACTTAATAGTGAACCTAACCCACTTACTTAAAAACCAAATAGTGAACCTAACTCACTAAATAGAAAAATGATTGACCAATCAAGCAGTAAAACCGATCCACTAAATAGAAAATTGTATAGTGAATTAGACCCATTTTCCCAAAAACCAAATAGTGACATTGACCCGAAAGATCCTGTGTGTCAAACCTGTTCCTCAAACAGTGATTCTGACATACCTATCCAAGAATTGAACAAATACCATACCACCGTGCATATCAGACCTACACCCCCTTATAGTGAATCTGACCTATTAACCTGAAAACTGTGTATCTGACCAAACAAGTGAACTTGACCCACTCACCTAAAAACCGAGTGTCTGACAAAACAATGAACTTATCCCACTAAACAAAAAATAGTACATCTAACCAACCCGACCCACCTCCCCACAAGATTGTGCATATTAGTCCCATACCTTTTATAGTGAAATCGACCCACTAACATACCACCGTATATATTAGATCCATACCCTTTATAGTAAATTTAACCCACTGATTTGTGCCCTTTATAGTAAATCTGACCCACCAACCCAGAGGAATCTTTTTCCTCAAAAACTTTGCATATCATACCCCCACCCTTATCAATATACCATCGTGTATATCTGACTCGCACTTTTTTTTTTTTTTTTTTTATAGTGAATCAGATCCCCTGTGTTCTTTTATGAAGGCACCAATACCTTACGAGCCCAAAATAGATATGGACATGAATTACAAGCCCAAAATGGATATGGACCTAAACCATAAGCCCTAAATAGAGATGACTTTCACCCAAATCCTAAACAAATATGGCCTTCATCTAAAGCACCAACATAAGTGGTCTTTATCCCAAACCTAAAACAGATATGGCTCCCCAAAAATCCTTCTAAAGCCCGAAAATAATGTGACCACACTATCTCTCTAAAGCCAAATTAGGGATGGCCCAAAACTCAAACCATTCACTTTTTGCTCAAATGGACTTAAGTCCCATCAACCGAAATACCCTTTCCTCACCATAACCCATAAAGTGCAAAATCATTGGGCACCCAAAACCTTTTGGCCTAAAACCTTTCTCAAACCATTCACTTTTCACTCAAATGGACCCAAGGCCCATCAACCGAAATACCCTTTCATTACCATAACCCATCAAGTGCAAAATCATTAGGCACCCAAAACCTTTTGGCCTAAAACCTTTATAGTTTTAAACAGAACCCGAAGCCAAATAACTTTTGGCTAAAAATACTTAAGGAAATCTTTTTCCCTCAGAATATGCATGCCAATCCATACCCATCACCTCTCATAAAATAGAATTAGCTTCTCCTTTCCTACAAATAACCTAGAATAGAGTTAGGTTTCCATGATTTTTTACAATCAACCTAGAACGGAGTTAGGTTTCTGTCACGACCTATCTCGGAAGTCGTGACGGTCCTAGGGTACGAGTGATGCATAGGCGACCAATACCACGTAGAACCCAATAAACTATCTATATGGCATGCATCAAACATATATCATTCAAAATAACTATAAAATGCTAAAGAAAATTCGACAACATCTCCTCTAAAATTGGACTATGCCTAAGAAATCAAAACACATAAATAGCACTTCTATAATATTCATTCTCATCTCGAACATCATGAACCCTCTGGATCTCCAATCAATTTCAATATCATCATCTATCTCCAAAATTAATATATTTATATAACATACATTTCAATCATATATAATAACTCAAACATTAATTATAATCAACAATATATATATATATATGCAAACTTAAGATTATCTACATGTCACAGACTATTTACAGTACCATGAAACTATTCTAAATACTTCCTATTACATTACTTTAGGATTTGGGTTTTACATGCACAAGATTTCCACGGCAGAAGAAAATGTTGCCAATGGAATATGGGTCTCACCGAATACCTGAAAAAAACAAACACTAAAGGAATGAGTATAAAAATACTCAGTGAATTCATAAGCATAAAAGTGCAGTAAATGAATTATGTATAAAGTTTATACCATTATAGTATATATATATATATATATATATATATATAATAGAATTATTATCTGATATAATAACAATATATATTAACCATGTATATAATCACAGGTAGCACATATATGATATCACAGGATTTGGGTTACTTTAAACTTTAAACACAACACTATCATAAAGTGCATAACACTAGGAAATACAACGTCCCTCCCTAGCAGGTGTCCCATAAATAAATAACATACATAAGGTTATATTCCTTACAACTAGAGAATACATCGTCCCTCTCTAGCAGGGGTCCCTTAACTCAGTGTGCACACAGTCGATGGATTTACCCGCTATACCATCGAAAAATAGCCCT
>CANXYC010911426.1:0-21433 GCA_948193065.1 Aleurites moluccanus | reverse complement strand
TGCTGCCCGTTTTTATTTGTTTTGCTTAAGCTATATTAAGCTTATTTGTGTATGCATGCCATATAGTTTATTTAATGGGTTCTTCGTGGTATTGGTAGCAATAGCATCACCCGTACCCAAGGACCGTCATAGCTCCTAAGTTGGGCTGTGACATAAATGATAATCGGTTTGGTAAACAACAAAGGTATGGAACAAAGATTAGTTACACAAATGAAATCGGTAGGCCAATTGGCATGCTAATGTCGCTAGCGACAATGGCATTCAAATAGTAGGCCTATGGAAAAAAATGCAATAGGCCAATGGCAAAACTCGGCATTTTATCAAACACATGGTAGGCAACATTGAATGAGTAATTTGGCTAGGTTTTGGTGCAAGGTTAACAAAGCCCATTCAATCAACAACAAAGCTACAATGTCAACAACACAATGGGCAACAAATATACAATAACAAACACAATTAAAAGGATCAAAATGGCATGGAATTCCAAAGGAAAAACAAGGCAAAAATACAAAGGTGAATAGTAGTATATGGTTCGGCCAAGAGGTGACTTTCACATATGGTTTCCAATTCCAATTCTAAGGCATTAGGCATGTTAAATGATGCATATAGAACTCACCTAAAGCTTCCAATTGCTTTGGAAAATTGATTTCGACTAATTTCCTTCAAAGGAGGCAATATAGGCAACTTGGGTAATCTTTGTGTTCTACACCAGAATAACCACAAAATCATTACCATTAGCCTCCAATTAATATATTCTAAGCTTAATTAACATTAACTAACACCAAATAGCTAAAGCAAACAACTTCCATTAGGGTTTGGAATTTAGGGATTTCTATCCAAATGCATCAATTGATGCAATCTAACTTAAAACCTATCAAATTCAACCTTTAAATCATCTAAATAAACAATAAAATCAAACAAATCAATTGGTTACCTCTAGGTGATGAAGTGGTTGAAACCTCACTTGATAGATTCTTGATTTCCTTTGATCTTCCAAGTGGGAAATGGATGAAAATGGATGAATCAAGGTTGATATTTAGGTTTTCTATAGTTTTCCTCTTGAAAATTGGTTGGAAAAATGGTGGAGAATGGCTAAGGAATTTCGGCCAAATGAGTGAAGAAAGTAAGAAGATGGCAAAAATAATTCTAAGTATTGCTTATATATTAAGCCAAAATGAAAAATTATATTTTGGTCCTTAAACTTTCAAGTAATTATACTTTGACCACAACTTCTTCTATAATTTATTCTGACAATTCTGTTGGGATTTAGATTTCAAAGTGGGGAATCAAAAGGCTTATTTTAATTTATACTTATTTATAAAAATAGTTTCAGAGTCATTCTGAAACCCAGACAGACCAATTTCCACTATATCCCTCGAAGTTTATTTATTTACGGTTTTGCCATTGGTTACTTTTTCAGTGTTCCTAAATGTTTTTCACTTCTTTCTTTTTACCAAAATTATACATGCATTTATGTGATCTTTTTCCCCTAATCAGAATAAAAAATTCATCTGTTGACCGGATAGATAATTTCTCAGCAGTGTTCCGACACCGTCGATTTTTGAAAAAGTATTTCATTCGCTCTCTAACTGTGTCTCTAAAATTATTTCCCATCATTTCAATGCCCTTAAACCATATACTGAGAATTAAATCATGCATATAATTTATGACTTCCTAGGGAATAACACTTTGAGAGTATCAGTTGTATGCTAAGTTGTCTAAATGTCCGTTTTGGCTAACTGAAGTGTGTTTTCTGGGGCATATAGTTTGTAAAGATGGTATTAAGGTAGATCTTCAGAAGATTGAAGCAATTGCAAATTTGCCTTGGCCTACCAGTGTTTCTAAGATCCATAGTTTCCTTGGTATAGCAGGATACTACAAAAGATTTATGAAGGATTTTTCCAGAATTGCTACTCCATTGACTAAGCTGACTCGGAAACAGGAGAGGTATCATTGGACAGAAGAATATGAGAGCAGTTTTCAGACTTTCAAGTCTTGGCTCACGAGTGCTTTAGTGTTAGCATTACCATCAGAGGATGAGAAGTTTACAGTATATTGTGATGCATCTCGAGTTGGATTGAGATGTGTTCTAATGTAGAATCGGAGAGTGATTGCTCATGCTTCTCTACAATTAAAGAAGCATGAGATGAACTATCCGACACATGATTTAAAGATGGCAACAATAGTATTTGCATTTAAAATCTGAAGACACTATCTGTATAAGTCTAAATGTGAGATGTATACTGATCATAAGAGTTTACAGTATATACTTCAACATAAGGATTTGAACCTCCGGCAGAGTAGATGGGTTGACCTATTTAAGGATTATGATTGTGAGATCCTTTACCATCCAGGTAAGACTAATGTAGTAGCCGATGCACTGAGCCAGAAGTCTATGGGCAGTCTAGCTCACATCTCATTTTCCAGGAGATCATTCATCTGTGAGATGAAGGAGTTAGCTGATATAGGTGTAAAGTTGGATTTGGGATCCCAAGACTGTAACCAGGCTATGATAGCCCAATTTTGGGTTAAGCCACTATTAATTGATGATATTAAGATGGCATAAAAATAGGGATCCATATCTTTTGAACATAAAAGGAGATGTTCAGAATGGTAAGGCAACAAAGTTCACAGTAGAGTACGATGTACTGAAGTATGAGAAGCGGATATGTGTACTCGACATCGATGGGCTATGGGATCAAATTATGAGAGATGCTAATTATTCTTCATATAGTGTACATCTAGGAATTTCAAAGATGTACCATGATCTAAAGGATATTTATTAGTGGCTAGGTATAAAGAGGGATGTAGCTCTATTTGTTTCTTCTTACTTAGCCTGTCAGCAGGTTAAATTTGAGCATCAAAGCCATCTGGTTTGCTTCAGGAGATTGAGTTGCCAGAATGAAAATGGGAGCAGGTTAATATGGATTTTGTAGTCAGTTTATTGAGGACTACATGGGATTATGAATCCTATGGGTTATTGTGGATTGATTGACAAAGTTTGCTCATTTTCTCAAGGATAAGACTAGCTATTCAGCAGCTCAGTATGCACAGCTTTATTTGATAAGATTGTACAGCTTCATGGAGTACCATTGATGATTATATTAGATAGGGATACAAAGTTTATTTCTCGATTTTGGAAGAAGTTCCAGAAGGCTATGGGTACTCAGTTACGGTTCAGTATAGCTTTTCATCCACAGACCGATGGACAGTCAGGGAGGACTATCCAGAAATTAGAAGATATGCTGCTGTTGTGTGTTCTGGATTTTAAAGTTAAGTGGGATCAGTATATGCCGCTAATTGAGTTCTCCTACAACAACAGTTGCCATTCTTCTATCGAAATGGCTCCATATGAAGCACTGTATGGTAGGAAATACATATCTCCAGTATGTTGGGTGGAAATGGGTGAGAAACATTTGGAAGGTTCGAAATGGATAAAGAAGATGATGGAAAAGGTGCCTATTATCAAAGAACGGATGAAGACCGCTTTCAGTAGACAGAAGAGTTATACAGATCCAAAGCGGAAGGATGTTCACTTTGCAGTTGGTGACCATGTTTTCCTTAAAATCCCACTAATGAGAGGTGTTATGATATTTGGGAAGAAAAGGAAGTTGTTACCAAGATTTGTAAGCCCATTTGAGATATTTAAGAAGATTGGCAATATGGCATACATATTGGCTATTCCACCTAGTTTGAGCCATGTTCATCCAGTGTTCCATATTTCTATACTGCGGAAATATGTACTTGATCCATCACATGTATTGGAGGTACAAGATATTGGGGTTAATGAAGATTTATCATATGAGGAGTTGCCAATTGAAATTATTTATCGACAAGTCAGAAAGTTGCGAAATAAGGAAATCCCAATTGTAAAGGTGCTTTGGAGGAATTAGATGATAAAGGAGTGTACATAGGAGAGCGAGCAAGACATGAAAGACAAGTATCCATTCCTGTTCCAACATTGAGATACGTGTTTATTTTAAATTCGAGAACAAATTTATTTGAAGGGGGTAGAATGTAATACCCTAGAAAAGCCTACCATAATTGAATGTTAATATAATCAGTTATTGGTTTGAAATCATTAAAATAACTAAAGATAATTTTTGAAACATAGTTAGAATGCATTTGTGATACTGTCCTGGAAAATATTGGTGTTAATAACACTACCGGAAAAATAGCAGTCCGGTCAACAGATGAATTTCTGATTCTAACCAAGGGATAAAGAATCATGTAATTATATGTCTAATTATGGTGAAAAGAAAGAGGTGAAAAATATTTAGGAATACTGAAAAGTTAAATAATGGCAAAATCATAAATAAGTGGAACTTTAGGGGTCTAGTGGGAAATCAACTGTCTGAGTTTCAGAATGGCTTTGAAACTATTTTTATAATTAAGTATAAATAAAAATAAGCTATTTGAATTCCCACTTTGAAATCTAAATCTCAACAGAATTGTCAGAATAAATTACAGAAAATGTTATGGCCAAAATATGTTTTATGGAAAGTTTAAGGACCTAAATGCAATTTGCTATTCTTAACTTAGTATATAAGCTTGCCTTAGCCATTTTGCTTCATATTTTCCTTCTTCTTTCTATGTTGGCCGAACACCATAATCCATTCTCCACCAAAATTTCTTACAAAATCTTAAGAAAAACTTAAAGAATACTTGAATCCAACCTTGTTTCTTCCATTTCCAAGCCATTTCTCACCTTGAATCACAAAGGAAATCAAGGAATAATTGGAAAAGGATTTCGGGTGGACCACTCACATAAGGTAAGGAAGTGATTTTTTTAGTTTAATGATGGATTTGTATGTTTTAGATGATGAATTAGATGGGTTTAGTGTTTAATTGCATCAATTGATGTATTTGGAGATTTTTCCCCAATTTGGAACCCTAAACCTAAGTTGTATGATTTGGCTATTTGATTTTGTGTTAGTTTATGTTAATTAAGCTTAGAATATGTTAATTGGAAGCTAATGGATGGATTATTTATGTTGGTTTAATGTAAAAAATCAAATTGAGGAAGATTGCCACTTTTGCCTACTTTGAGGAACTTGGTGGTAAATCAATTTTGGTGGCTTGTTTAGAGTGCTAAGTGAGTTTAATATGCATCAAATAACAAGCTTATGTGTTAAAATGTTGATTGGAAACCTATCTTGAATGCCCTATTTTGGCCGAACCTATGATACTACTCTTTGCTTTGATTTTCCTTTGAATTTCCATGCCAAATTGATCCTTTTAATTGTGTTTAACATTGGCAAATTGATGTTTCTTCTATTGCCTTCATTGTGAGCTATTTGTTGATTAAATGGGCAATGTCAATGTTGCACCATAACCTAGCCAATTGGTCTATTTTTTGTTGCACACCAAGTGTTTGATGAAATCTCTAGTTCATTTTGTCATAGGCATATCACTTGTTCATCCATAGGCCTACCATTTGAATGCCATCATCGCCAGCGACATTGGCATGCCAATAGTGCCAACCTTTTGTTCATGTATGACCAACTTATGTTCCATTCCATTGTTAATTGTCAAACCTATTACTATTGTATATCTACTTTTTATTCTATACCTATTATGGCTCAAATGTGATTTGATAGAGCTGCCTCTCTGACAGGGTAATGGGTACATACTGTCAGCAATGTGCAGATTGTATAATGATACCCTAGCTGGGAAGGGTTAATAGTCATAGACATAAGACCTGATCAGTCTTATATTTAATTATACATGATGGATACCTTTATCTGTCTTATCCATGTGATATATTTTTTATTGACCTGATTATTACTTCTATAGTCATCTACTGTAATATGATTATGTATTATGATATTCTTGAGCAGACTGACATTATTAGTTCATCTGCCTATCCACTATTGATGTTCCAATTCGTGTTTATGACCGATGAATATTAGATTCATTGAGTATCTTATATACTCACCCTTTCATTATTTTTCCTTTTCCAGGTGCAGAGTACGTAGGCAGATTCCCGATTGTTGCTTCTCGAGGAATTCTGCAATGTCATTAGCAGTGTAATTATTTAAATACTATATTTTGTATATATATATATTTTAGTAGCTCCATGAATTATGTAATGGCATAGTTAGATTATATTTACGTATGTATGGCATAATATGGAGTATAATTAATGTTATGACATGAGATGATGATTGTTACATCCACTTGCAGTAAGAATTATAGACAGATTATAAAATACCATAATGAATAGTAACTAAGTAATTGAATAAAAAATTGATAGTAATTGATGATTGTATGTGATATTGGGTTCTACGGATGCCGGTCGCCTCTGGCATCTCCTGCATCCTAGGACCGTCGCGTTCCGAAATCAGGCAGTGACATAGATAATATACATTCATAATAAGTTAAATAAAACTATCTATTTCCCAAATAATACCCTATGGAGTTCTCCATAGAGAAAATTACACCGGAGTCTTTAGACATCCCAAGTGCAGAAGAAGGAAAAATGACTTGGGAATTAGCGCCTAATACTTTTTTCTTGAAAAATAAGTAACAACCACAAGTGAGTATAACATACTCAGTGAGTTAAATATACATCATTAACATGAGGATCAAGTATATAATAATAATATAAATCAATAGAAGTTAATAAACAATGAATGCAATAAGTAGATATCAATATATTAAATTTGCACACAAATGTCAATAGGCATATGGAATAGGTAACAATGATAACAGTAATAAAGAACAATGAAGTAGGAAAAGAGCTTCAATGAAAAATAGTGTCAATAATGTTTGGTAAGTACCATATCAGTATGTGGAAGTGACAGATGAAGGACCAGTAGTAGTAACAGTATATTAGTATTAGTAAATTACATAAGGCGGGTCAGGCCTTATGACTAGGACAAATCTCTTCCTAGTTAAGGTAAACAATATAAAGAGTAGGCATATGATTGAACATTTGGTGTGTATACTTTTGGAAGCATTTCGGTACATGGTCAATCAAGCACAATATCACAATTCATGTTCTTAGTACGAACAAACACAATAGGCATTGCAATTCCAATAACAATTAATGGAAATGGATCATTTTAGACTTGAAGAAAATCAATGGATGATCATTAGCAATAACAAGGTGGCATTTTTTTAAGAAGGAAATATGCTCAACGATTCAACAAATCAAGTTATGGATATGCATAATGATGTATACATAACTCACCTTGCTAATTTACTTTATGTATTCGCTTCACTTTCTATTTAGAACTTCCACTTTTATCATCTTTGTCATTCGAAGCTACATATCAATTAAGCATTAAAATCAGTATTCAATTACATGTCATATATTATTTTTAATTTTAGTTTACTTAATACTTATATAATCCTTAACCTAGGATTATTGCTTTTAAACTTTTACTTATTTTCTCCATTCTGGCAGTCTGTGCTCTTCTACCTATAACTCATGTTATACATATCCAATTGCTTTGATTCTTTTTCCTACTTAAACTAGACATTACAAGTTCTAACATATTCAAATTTAAGACATTTTCAAATACTACATAGCATATGGTGATAGTTTGAACTCAACCTTATTGTCAGCCTTGCTGCCCTGCACTCCAATCCGGGCAGTCTTTACTAATTTGAGTACAACTCATAAAATACTAATCCAATGACAAAACCCTTTTAAATATTATATATAAGACATAAATAAATACTTTTCATATTGAACAATTAACCTAATTTAGTCTCTAACTTTTTGTAAAATTAAAACACAGTAAGCCAGAATTCACACTTTGATAACATGGCAAAGGACATATACCTCAGTAAGCCAAAATTCACACTTCAATAGTCTAGCATACATCTTATGCTCTCACAGTATCTGCAACATTATTCTTAGATGTTCTTTATATTCTTTATGGCTTTTGGAATATATAAGAATGCCATCTACGAATAAAATTACAAACTTATCAAAATAAGGCTTGAACACCCGATTCATCAAGTCCATAAAAAAGGCAAGGGAATTGGTTAACCCTGGCAATACAAGGAATTCATAGTGACCATATCGGGTTTTAAAAGCAGTCTTAGATACATCTTCATTGTTAATTCTCAATTGATGATAACCCGATCTAAGGTCAAACTTGGAAAAATAACTGGCTCCTTGTATCTGATCAAATAAATCATCAATATGGGGTAATGGATATTTATTTTTGATGGTCACCTTATGCAATTGTCTGTAATCAATACACATTCACAATGAACCATCCTTCTTTTTGACAAATAACACAGGAGTGCCCCATGGTGAATTATTTGGTATGATCTCAAGTAAATCTTATAAATGCATTTTTAGTTCTTTCAATTCTGAAATAAACATAACCCTTGGATCACTCTTATCACCTTGATACACAAATTCATTATGCCCTTCCAACTAAAATTTAATTTTCTTCTCATAACAGTCAATCACTGCATGATAAATGGTTAGTCAATCCATTCCCAATATCACATCAAGCTCCAGGACATGAATTCCACTAAATCAATTGGTAAAATTCTACCCTCTATTTCTATTTTACAACCCGGATATATATATTTTACCTCTATACTCTCACCCAATGTAGCAAATATTTATAGGAGTATTGGCATCAATTATTTCTCAATTTCCAATTTAGATGCAAATTTTGGGGGTACAAATGAGTGTGTGACACTAACATCAAACAATACTTGAGCTGGTTCATGTAACACAAGAATCTTACCTATTACAATGTTGCCTGATCTTTAGGCTTCTTGTGCATTAATTGTAAATACCTGGTCTTGTCTGCTACCAGTTGGTGCCTGACCACTGGTCTAACCCTGTTCTAATCCTCTACCTCTGCCTCTGCCTCCAGTGTCACGATTGTCATTTCTACTCATTTGTATAGTAGGTTGTGAGGCAGCTGTATTAGTCTGTTGTTCTCCCCATATTGGACAATTCTTGATAAAGTGACCCTACTGGCCACATTTCGGACATGCACATATTTGCCTTCTGCATTCACCCTCGTGCCTCTTCCCACAAAAATAACATTTGGGAACATTAGATGTTTGCATTGGTGGTCTAGATGACCCTTATGAAAATATGGATGCAGGTTGCCCTGTGGTACCTCTACCCTGACCTCCTCTCTGACCACATGTTTGTGGTCTCTACTCATTTCGGACTGCTGTAGTCTTTGTCTATCTTTGTTGAGAACTCCCTTCACCTCTTCTCTATTGTCTTTTTATCTCAATGTCCCTTTTCTTCTTTATATTTTTCTTCCATTTGAACTACTTGATCAATAATCTTAGATAAGGAAGTAAACTTAGCAGATAACAATGCATTATGTAGGGGAGCATGTAATCCCTGTCTAAACTTGCTGATAAGGTTTGCTTCAGTAGGTACAATTTTGCTGGCATATTTACTCATCTTGATGAACTCATTGGCATACTCTTCTACACTCAGATTGCCCTGTTCCAGCTATTCAAACTGAATTATGTTTCTGGTTTTAGTTCCCTCTATCAGAAATTCATCCAACAAATGGAGACCTGAATTATGCCCAATTCGGTGGTGCATCACTATATAATTGTGTCTAAATGTGCCTAGAAAATCAAGTCCAGGCCTTCTCTTTTAACAATAAACAAACAAGTTCCACCACTCTAACATCTGAACATGGAAGTCTTCTTACCACCTTCTCTATTTACTCTAGAAAATTAATAACCTCCTCACCTCTTCCACCTTTATATTATGGCAGACTCAACTTTAGAAAGTTAAACATACTTATTCCACCTCATCAATCACTCTACAACCCTTTTGTACCACTGGCTCAATTGGTGCAGCAACAAGTGGCACAGGTACTGGTGGAACTGCTAGTGGTGCAGGTGGTGGCACTAACTATCTTTCCCTTCTCAGTTCCTGTAATTCTTTTCTTAATTCTAGCATTCCATGCATCACTTCCAATCTCCAGGGATCTTCAGCTTCCCTAGTTTCCTCAGTCCTTCTCCTCATGGAAAATTTAAAGGAATGATAAAAGTAAAAAAGCTGCAGGTTTTGTATTCAAATCAAATTAATCCAATTAAGGTTTAAACATGCATAATAACATACATACGACTTATAGAATTGACAGTTTAGTCAATTAGCTATAAAACGCTGATCTACCTATAACAGGCAAAATCAGTGTTCTTTGGTTTTGCAATACCCTAAAAAAAATCCTACCATAATTATATGATTATTGTTCTCAGTATTTGGTTTGAAATCATTAAAATGACTAAAAATAATTTTAGTGACTCAGTTAGAATGCAAACAAAATACTTTTCTGAAAAACGTTGGTGTTAATATTGCTGCCGAGAAAATGGCAGTTCAGTCGACAGATGAACTTCTAATTCTGACTAGGGGTAAAGAATCATATATATGCATGTGTAATTATGGTAAAAAGAAAGAGGTGAAAAATGTTTAGGAACACTGAAAAAGTAAGTGATGGCAAAACCATAAATAAATCAAACTTTGGGGGTATAGTGGAAATTAGACTGTCTGAGTTTCAGAACGGTTTTGAAACTATTTTTATAATAAAGTATAAATAAAAATAAGATATTTGAATTCCCACTTTGAATTCCATATCACAACTGATAGGCAAAATAAATTACAGAAGGAAATATGGCAAAAGTATAATTTAAGAAAAGTTTAAAGACCAAAAAGAAATTTGTCAATTGTGACTTAGTATATAAGCCACACTTGAACAAATTTCTGCATTTTCTTCTCCTCTTTGGCCAAAATTTTCCCTTCCTTCTCCCATCATTTTTCCTTCAAATTTCTTAAGGAAAATCAAAGCAAACTTGAATCAAACCTTGTATCTTCCATCTTCCATCCATTTTCTACCTTGGATAATAAAAAAAATTCAAGAACAAGCATCATTGGATTTTCGGCCCAACCCTTCATTTGAGGTAAAGTGTTGATTTGTTTAATTTTATGTTTGATGGTGTTATAGATGTCAAATAGAATGTGTTAAGTTTAATTGCATCAATTGATGCATATAGCATTTTTCCCCAATTTTTCAAATCCTAACCTAAGTTGTATGAACTGGCTATATGATTTTGAATTAGTTTATGTTAATTGAAGTAGATTATGTTAATTGGAGGCTAATGGATGAAATATATGTGGTTGGTTTGTTGTAGAAAATCAAGATTGCCAAAGTTGTGAATTTTGCCTCCTTTGAAGCTTAGGGTGGAAAATTAATTTTCCAAACCAATTTGAAGTGTGAGGTGAGTCTTTTATGCATCATTTAACATACCTAAGGTGTTAAAATGTCAATTGAAATTCAATCCCAAAAATGTCATGTTGGCCAGACCCTAATTGCCATTTTTGCCTTTGATTTTGTCTTGTTTTTCCTTTAGTTTTGCAAGCCAATTTGATCCTTTTGATGTTGTTTATTGTTGTGTTTATAATACCTATTGAATTGGCTATAATGTGTGTTGTTATTGATTATTGGGGTAATATTGGTGTTGCACCCAAACCTTGTCAAATTGTTCACCCAAAGTTGTCCACCAAGTGTTTGTCAAAATACCTAGCTCAAAATCCATAGGCCTACCATTTGAATATCATCGTCGCCAGAGACTATGGCATGCCAATTGCATCAACTTTTTATTCATATATGACCAACTTATGTTCCATCCCATTGTTGTTTACCAAACCCCTTGTCATTGTAAAACTACTCGTTATTGCTATTTCTTTGGTTCTATTGCTCCTTGAATTGATTGATAATGAATTATTGATACTTAGTGATACCATTATTGTGCAATGGTATCTATTGACTTGTTTCTTGTTTCTATTGTCTCCGATGTGATTTGATAGAGCTGCCGCTCCGACAGGGTAGTGGGTACATGTTGTCAGCAATGTACACATTGTATTATTATGCCCTAGCTGGGAAGGGTTATCAGTCCTAGCCATTAGACCTGATTAACCTTATGTTTATTGATATAAGATTGATATGTGTTTGACACATATTATTTGAGTTTCATGGCTCATTATCTATCTTATCCATGTGATATACTATCCATTGATGTGATTGTTGACTTACAGTCATATTCTGTATTTGATTCTGTATTTCAGAGATTTTGATCAGATTGATTTATCTATCTCATCTGCCTATTGTTTTATTGACATTCCATAACCTATTTAATGGTCGATGCATATTAGATTCACTGAGTATCATATATACTCACCCTAACCTTTTCCAGGTGTAGAGTAAGAGGCAGATATCCCAGTATTTTGACTCTCTGTGGATTCAGCAGTATTGTGTGACAGTGTAATTATTTAACTCTGTATTATGTTATATGTTCCTATCTAGATGCTCCATGGGTATTGTATAATGGTATAAACAGATTGTATATATATATGAGTATGACATATTTTGGAGTATAATGTATATGTGTATATGATTATGGTAATTACAGAAAGTAACAGAATGAATGACAGAGTAAAAAAATAAATAGTGTTTATGTGAGTGTATGACTATAGATCGATATGTATGGTATGAGATTGTATAGATGTGATGATGGGTTCTATAGGTGCTGGTCGCTTCTAGCATCTCTCGCACCTTAGGACCGTCGCAGCCCCGAGAGCGGGTCGTGACAGGTTTCCTTTAATTCTACATCTAATTTTACCACATATTTAGCTTTAAATAGATGTTAACTAACATATTTAAACATCAATTTGAATTATGGAACTTTATGCAAAAAATTCAATTTAGACATAAACCTAGTTTTAGGGTTTCCATCAATTTCAACCCAATATTGAAATCTATCAATCTATTCACGGTTCAAATCATTTATATAGCTTAAATGAATAGAAAGAATGAAGAAAACATCATGTATACCTGAAGTGGTGAAGTGGCCGAAACCTAGGTGGAGTTCCCTTTCAATTTCTAGCTTGTTTTTCTTGAAATTTTTGGTGAAAAACTAGTTTAATCCTGAGTTTAATCAAGTTTTCTATCGATTTTATTTGAAGATTTGAACAAAATTGGAGGAGTTTGGATGGAGGAATGGTTCAACCAGCCTTTAATGGAGGAAGAAGAAAAATTTTCTTATTTTTAAAGAATTAGAAGTTATTTATATTAATTAACTTTCCGACAATTCGATTTCCCCCCAACACTTGTCGTATTCGCATCTTTAACTTGAAACTTTTAACTATTCATCTTTTTGTCCCATTTCAATTCTGAAATAATATTTCTTATATTTTTCCAGCTTATATGTCTAATGGTAATATTAAAAATTCATAATTCAAAACCCGTTCGTTAATCAAAACGTCGACATGCTTACTTATTTATCAGGTCGATTTTTAGCGATTTGTCAAATCGCTCAAATATGATGTTCTAATGTCTAAATAAACTATATTTATACTTATATGAGGTGTATTTAAGGTCATATGGATGAAATTTGAGGGTGTTAAGGAATATATTAACGACCATGATTACATGCTCTAGAATCCCTTTATTACAAAGTCCTAGTTTCGGTTAGGATCACGGTGGGATGTCAAACTCTAATACCGAAGCTCTATGAATCTATCATTTCATTCTTTCTCAACTAAATTAGATTCTCATTATAAAGTGTCCTTTATAATCAATCTAAAGTACCTCGGCCAAGGTTTTAACCATCGAAAAGAACTTGACATCATAGGACTTTAACCCCGTTTACTCAGAGGAATAAATTCCATATCTAGTTTACCATAGGCTCACTATATAATCAACCAAAGCCAACACATACCCATATGTCGATACATGGATAGCCCAACATGAAAGCAATATCAAACTCTAATCAACTACATATGAGACAGTCGTGTCCCTTCAAGTCAAAAGATTATATGCATAATCGTGATCTGGATGACGGTCGATTGACAGACAGTAAAATCCTATGTCGTCCTCATCCCACATCACTGTTCAACCACATAATAAACTAATGTTTACATGTCCACGTGTTTGTCTTGTTTACCATAAACAAGCAGTTTGTGACTTACTGCTTCTTATAATACCCTAGGAATTGCAACCATAATTGAACAATAATATAATCAATTATTAGTCTAGGAATATCAAAATAACTAAGAATAATTTTTAAGACACAGTTAGAATGCATTTATGATATTGTCCCGAAAAACGTTAGTCTTAATTATACTGCCGAGGAAATAGCAGTCCGGTTGACAGATGAATTTTTGATTCTGATTAGAGAGTAAAGAATCATATAATTATAAGTGAAATTATGGTGAAAAGAAAGAGGTAAAAAATGTTTAGGAACACAGAAAAAGTAAGTAATAGCAAAACCGTAAATAAGTGGAACTTTAGGGGTATAGTAGGAAATCAATTGTTTGACTTTAGAATGATTTTGAAACTATTTTTATAATAAAGTATAGATAAAAATAAGTTGTTTAAATTACCACTTCGAAATCTAATTCTCAACAGAATTAACAGAATAAATTACAGAAGAAGATGGGGTCAAAGTATGATTCTTTGATAGTTTAAGGACTTATTTGTAATTTTCCATTTGACCCACCTATATAAGCAACACTTAGACATTTTATTGGTCATCTTCTTCCTCCCACCAAGCTTGGCCGAACCCACCCTTGCCTTTCTCCACCATTTTCAAGTCAATTTTCAAGGGAAAATCAAAAGAAAACCTATAAACAACCTTTGATTCTTTCATTTCTTTGCAATTTTTGCTTGGAAAATCAAAGGAAATCAAGAACCAATATCTTTGGGATTTCAAGTGGATCACTCACACAAGGTAACAAGTTCATTTCTTTAGTTTAATGGTTGTTTTAGGTGTGTTAGACGATGAATAGAATGGGTTTGGTGATTAATTGCATTAATTGATGCAATTGGTAGGTTTTTCCCAAATCCAAACCCTAATCTCAAGTTGTGTGATTTAGCTATTTGATTTAGTGTTAGTTTATGTTAATTAAGCTTAGAATATGTTAATTGAAAGCTAATGGATGGATAATTTGTGGTTAATTTGGTGTAAAACACAAAGATTTGGAAGATTGTGGATTTTGCCTCTTTTGAAGAAATTGGTAGCAAATCAATTTTGCTAGGAGATTTGAGGTGTAAGGTGAGTTTAATATGCATCATTTAACATGTCTATAGAATTGAAATGTTGATTAGAAACCTGCCATAAAACCTTCATTTTGGCCGAACCTAACTTCACTATTCATGCCATGGTTTTTGCTTTGTTTTCCTTTGGAATTCTAAGCCTATTTGATCCTTTAATTGTTGTTTGTAGTTGGATATCTATTGCTTATTGAAATGCCTACAGTGTGAGTTGTTGATTATTGGGGCAATGTTTGAGTTGCACCTAAACTATGCCAATTTGTCCATTCATTGTTGCACACCATGTATTTGACAAAATGCCTAGTTTATTTTGCCATAGGCCTATCACTTGTTTCATCCATAGGCCGACCATTTGAATGTCATCATCGTTAGCGACATTGGTATGCCAATTGTGCCAACCTTTTGTTCATATATGACCAACCTATGTTTTATCCCATTGTTAATTGCCAAACCTATTGCTATTGTATATCTACTTATAATTGCTAATTCATTGTTTAAATTGCAACTTCATTTGATTGATATTAAGTTATTGATACTTTGTGATACCATTATTGTTTAATGGTATCTATTGTCTTGTTCTATATCTATTATGGCTCAAATGTGATTTAAAAGAGATGCCTCTTCGACGGAGTAAAGGGTACATACTGTCGGTGATGTGTACATTGTATAATGAAACCCTAGTTGGGAAGGGTTAACAGTCCTAACCATAAGACCTGATCAGTCTTACGTTTATTGATATATGATAAATACATGTGATATGCATTTTATAGCCCTTTATCTATCTTATCCATGAGATATATTTTCCACTGATTTGATTACTGATTCTACAGTCATCTACTATAACTGGATTCTATATTCTGACATTGTTGAGCAGATTGTTATTATTTATTCATCTGCCTATTACTGATGATCAATGAATATTATATTCACTGAGAATCTTATATACTCATCCTTTCATTGTTTCCCTTTCAAGTGCAGAGTAATAGGCAGATTCCCGACTGTTGCTTCCCAAGGAATTCTACAGTATCTTATAGCAGTGTAATTATTTAAAACATTGTATTTTGTATGTATATATTTTAGTAGCTCCATGGGTTGTATAATGACATAGCTAGATTATGTATATATATGTATAGCATATTACAGAGTATAATTTCTATTATGGCATGAAATGATGGTAAATACAACAAATTGCATAATGGATTACAAATAGATTGCAAAATGCCAGAATGAATACTAATTGAGTAGTTGATTAATAAATTGTTAGTAATTGTTATTAGTAAGTGATACTAGATTCTATGGGTATCGGTCGCCTCTGGCATCTCTCTCATCATAGGACCATCATGTTCTGAAATCGGGACATGACAAAGGTGGTATCAGAGCATAGGTTACAGAGGAATAGTAACTAGATACAATATGGGTAGAGTTAAGTAAACCATGGAGCATAGAAATTCTTGTATTGTATTTTGTTGTATTTGTCGAGTATGTATGAGTATTTTGTATTTCTGTAATGTATTGAGTATGTTGTTCTATTTTCTAACAGTTGACAAAGATGTCCGATGATAGAGACAGGGATACCAGAGAGGCAGAGGTAGCCTCTAATGAGTCTTTTGTAAGAGAGTTTTTAGAGGGACCGTCCAAATTTCGATGGACGACAGAGGAGACAGAGAGGAGTGATGACCCTTGAAGGATGGAGATGATGTAGGGGATGATGGAATTGCATCGAGAATTAGCAGAATTGAGGTGAGAACGACAAGATATGCCGCCACCACCAGTGCCAGTAGTAGTGCCACCTCTAGTTGCACTAGCTACAGTACCTGTTGCTCCAGCTCCTATCTTACCAGCTATAGTTCCTAGAGAGTATGCTATACAGGGAGCCTGTTAAGTTATTGATGAGGGCGGAGTCTCTATGTTTAGCTTTCTGAAGCTTAATCTTCTAGAGTTTAGGGGTAATAGAGGCGATGAGCCGATGGATTTTCTTTAGCAAGTAGAGAAGGTAGTTAGGAGACTACCTTTTTCTGATATTAGAGCGGTTGAGCTAGTTGGGTTATTATTGAAGGGGAAAGCTTAGACTTGGTTTTCTCGACGTATGGGGCCCAGATTATATGGTGATCATCCTCCTACCTGGGCAGAGTTCAGACAGGGATTGATGGATCTATTTTTGACATAAGGGGTGAAAACCAGGAATTTGATATAGTTTGAGTAGCTTGAGCAGGGAAACAAGACAGTTACTCATGCTGAGGAGTATATTAGATTGAGCAGATATGCTACACAGATTGCTCCTACTGAGGCAGATATGATTAGCAGATTCAAGAGGGGTTTGCATGCCTCACTTCATAATGCCCTGCTTGCTACAGAGTTTACATCTCTGACTACTATCATTGATAAGGCCAATCATGATGTGAATCCCAACTGACTTGCTTTGAGACCCAACACCTTTATGCATGGTATGCGACCCCTTGGAAAGCCAAATCAGATTTGAATAAGAAAACCTCGACCCAATAGCAACCTATGCTAGAGAACCTTGGTATAATTGATGAACGCCACAAAGTGGTTAGCTTTGATAAGTTCAAAACGATTCTTAGCAAGAACCAGAATTGAGAGAATTTTCTCATAAAATTTATATTAATCAAAATTCTGAAGTCTTTTTTTACATAAATAGCTAGGTATTTATAATGACTAGCTTACATGAAAATCCTAACTTTAACTTCCTAGATAAGATAAATTTTCCAAATAAGAATAACCTTCCTAGATTATTCCTAAATTAGAATAATTTCCTAGTTAAGGATAACCTTCCTAGATAAGGATAAGCTTCTAAATAAGATAAAAATAAAATCTAAATTAATTTTGGGCTATAAGCTAATACAATACAAAATAAGCCCAAAACTCACTAATATACTTAATTTTACTATAAAATATACAAACCAACTAAAACTAATTAGATAAGATTGATCAAAATCTAATATGTACAGAACCCTACTTGGGATCATATCATTCCCCCTTTCTTGAGAAATGATTTGTCCTCGAATCATGTGCCATGGTATCATTGAAATATAAGCTTTCTCTTGCAAGTGTCATTCTTCCTTTGTTGGAGAAAACTTGTCCTCTAACTTTGAAGAGTTGAAGTAGTAAGAACTTCACACAAGTTAGCCAACTTCTCTCCTTGATGACTTGTAGGAATAGGATATGAAAATCTTTTATAGAAAAATCAAAGAGATGAGGTAAAACAAAATTCACTGTAGAAATATACAAGAATTCAACATTATTTTTCATTTTCTGGAGAACTAAATCATTCTCCTTTACTCCTTTATTTTCTTGCACTTCTAAATGAATTACATCTTTTTCTTCCTCCAGCATTTCTAGATGAGTTTCAATTGGTGGAATTTTTTTGTGAACAATAACTTCTATTGATGGTGTCTCGTTTTCAACCTTACCATTCTCAATCTCATCTTTAGCTTGCTCTATTATTGATATTGATGCAGCTTTCTCTCCAGCTTTCCTTCTATGACATTTAGCTCTTTGTTCAGCTTTCCTCCTCTCACGTTCTTTATTAGTTTCTTCATAAACTCTTTTATAGTATTCCTTTAGCATCTCCTCTTTAGATTTCATTGCTTTCCTTGGTGCATTTGGAATATTTGGATTTTGCCTCTTTGAGAACGAACCTTCTATCCTCTCCATTTCATCTCTCATCTTTCTAAAATGTAAATTCAAAGCTTGAAAGTGTTTTTCAAGGGCTTCCAATTTAGAGGCAATGTCAATTGCTTGAATATCTTTTATTTCGTTTGTGATAACCTGTAAAGAATGTTAGAAAAGCAAAAGAATTTCTCACTTCATTCTTTTACGTGTTTCACTCAAGTATTCACGTCACTCAAGTCCACTCATGTTTAATCACACAATTTTCAATGGCTTTTCTCTAGATGAGCTCACACTCTTGCCTTCTACCACTCAACTCTAGCTTAAAATTCTTACAAAAACCACTCAAACGAATCAAAGTAATCAAATTGTAAAATTCATCAACTGACCAAGCGAAAGTATGAATTTTTGACACAAATTAATAAATCTAGCAATCAAAATGGACAAGGACTTCCTTGAGGGAAAAAAATGACTTGATAGAAACGAAAACAGAAAGAAAATAGACAAACTAAGACTAAAATTCAATTAAAAGAAAAAGGAAAATAATTTAAACGATCAGGAATAATTAGTCATAATTATTTTCGAATAGCAAAGAAGTAGAATTATACAATTCAAAAAAATAAAGAACAAACTTTAAGAGTTTTTCTAGCTAGTTTTTGATTTTTGAGTTAAAAAGTAAGATCCTATTTCAATGCTGAATTATTTTTTTTTCAATCAACTTCTTATTTTTTTTTTTTTTTAATGCTGATTTTTTTTCAATGCTGAATTATTTTTTTTAACAAGTATTTAGCAACTCAAATAGAAAAGGTAAACTCAAACGAAGACTAACGAAATGGAACGAAAGAAATGGAAACAAACGGAAAGAAACGAAAACAAAAAAACATGGTAACAAAGTAAAATAAAGATACGCAAACTTGATTTAGAGCCTAAGCTCTGATATCAAATTGATGCGAACCCCAATCGACTTGCTTTGAGACCCAACACCTTTATGTATGATATGCGACCCCTTAGAAAGCCAAATCAAATTTGAAACATGAAACCTTGACTCAATAGCAACCTGTGCTAGAGAACCTTGGTATAATTGATGAACGCCACAAAGTGGTTAGCTTTGATAAGTACAAAACAATTGTTAGCAAGAACCAAAATTGAGAGAATTTTCTCACAAAGTTTATATTAAACAAAAATCTGAAGTGTCTAAATACATGGGGTTTAGCTAAGTATTTATAGTAACTTAGCTATATGAAAACTCTAATTTAAGTTTCCTGATTAAGAATAAACTTCCTAAATTAGGGCAAACTTCCTAAATAAAAATAAGTTTCTAAATAAGATAAAAATAAAACCTAAATTAGTTTTGGGCTATAAATTAATACAAAATAGGCCCAAAACTCACTAATATAATTAATTTTAATATAATTAAATAACCCATAAATATATCATACTAAAACTAATTAGATAAAGATTGATCAAAATCTAATATGTACAGGATCCTACTTGGGATCATATCATTAACTGATGCGAACCCCAATCGACTTGCTTTGAGACCCAACACATTTACGTATGATATGCGACCCTTTGGAAAGCCAAATCAGATTTGAAACAAGAAACCTTGACCCAATAGCAACCTGTGCTAGAGAACCTTGGTATAATTGATGAACGCCACAAAGTGGTTAGCTTTGATAAGTTCAAAATGATTCTTAGCAAGAACCAAAATTGAGAGAATTTTCTCACAAAGTTTATATTAAACAAAAATTTGAAATGTCTAAATACATGGGGTTTAGCTAAGTATTTATAGTAACTTAGCTATATGAAAACTCTAATTTAAGTTTCTTAATTAAGAATAAACTTCCTAAATTAGGGAAAACTTCCTAGATAAAAATAAGTTTCTAAATAAGATAAAAATAAAACCTAAATTAGTTTTGGGCTATAAACTAATACAAAATAAGCCCAAAACTCACTAATATACTTAATTTTAATATAATTATACAACCCATAAATATATCATACTAAAACTAATTAAATAAAGATTGATCAAAATCTAATATGTACAAAATCCTACTTGAGATCATATCATTCCCCCTTTCTTGAGAAATGATTCATCCTCGAATCATGTGCCATGGTATCATTGAAATTCGAAGCTTCTCTTGCAATTGTCATTCTTCCTTTGTTAGAGAAAACTCGTTCTCTAACTTTAAAGAACTGAAGTAGTAAATACATCACACCAGTTTGCGAACTTTCTTTCTTGATGACTACTAGCAAATTAAGAGTTTGAAAATTTTGGAAATTTGTTGGAGAAACATCAAAGAAATCATTAGGTGAAACAAAATTCACTACAGAAATATTCAAAAATTCCGCATTATTTTTATTTTTGTGGAGAACTAAATCATTCTCTTTTGTTCTATCATCTTCTTCTCCTTCCAAGATTTCTTGATGAGTTTCAATTGTTGGAATTTCTTCATGAACAACTTTTATTGATTGAGTCTTATTTTCTTCTTCAATTTTTTCATCCACCTAATCCGATTTATGAATGACCTCGATGGGGTAGATTATTATGCTTTCTATCTCACCACTCTTAATCTCACCTTTAGGTTGCTCTATTAATGAATTTGATGCCTCTTTCTCTTGAGCTTTCTTTCTTTGACGTTTATCTCTTTGCTCGGCTTTCCACCTCTCATGCTCTTCGTTAGTTGCCTCGAAAACTCTCTTATAATAATCCTTGAGCATCTCCTCTTTAGATTTCA
>CANXYC010911124.1:0-39347 GCA_948193065.1 Aleurites moluccanus | reverse complement strand
GACACTAATATTCTTTATATATATATATATATATATATATATATATATATATATATATATATATATAAAGAATATTAGTGTCTTATACTAAATAAAATAATTAATATGTATATTCATAATAAAATTGTAAAATATTTTATCTAAGTGAATTTGGTAATCCACTTCTCAAATGTGAATTTCATTGCCCATCCCCCTTTTCAACCTAAAATATTCTCCAGTTTGTGAATCTCGTTGTCCACTTAAGTGTGAACCTCACTGCCCACTCAAATAAAAGCATTTTCATGCAAGGTCACGTTAAATGTCATTGCTAATTATTAATTAAGATTGCTAGTAATTATTTTATACATAATTTAATTAATTAGCAGTTATTTTTTTATAATATTGCTTAATGATATAACATCACATTCAATTCAAAATTTAATTTAAAACAATCCCATTAATAAAAAAAAAATCTTAACTTAATTATAACTTTTAATATTTTTTTTTTTTTTTTTTGCTTAATACAAAATGATTTTACTTATTATTATATGTTTCTATTCTAAGATCACACAGGAAATGAATTTCTTTTTCATATTTAACCCGGTAATGAATCTCATGTCACTTTTTTTTTTCTATTTTAAGATCACACATAAAATGGATTTATTTTTCACTTCTTCTGTTTTTTTTAAAGATATTATATATTATTTTTTCAAGAGATATCGACATTAATTACAAGTATGTTAAATATGAAACTAATAATTTTATTAAATTTAATATTAATATACCATAAATTTATGCAATCTTCATTTCAATTTTAAAGTTACACCTGAAACAAGTCTGATCTGCACATGTCACTTCATGTTCCCTAAATTGAATATTCAATTGAGATAACAGTATATAGCAAGGTGTGCCCTTCTTTATACTCAATTCATATTATATCCACCATAGGTCCATTCCAAGGTGGGAGAAGCCAAGATTGAAAATTAAAATAAATAAAAAAATTGTGTAAAACATGGACAACTTTTGGACGCATTATGGCATGATTTGCCAATTCTCATAGTTAATTAATTTGTTGCATTTGGATTCCCATTTGATTCAAATTCTTAACTGACCAATCACATGTCAATGAAAACTCCAAGAAATGAAAAGATGGAGATTGGAATATTAGGACAAATTTTGCTTAGTTGGGTTGCCACTCCCTTTCCCTTATCCACATTTTTTTTTTATTTTCTATTTAATAATCAACACATCAAAATTCATTTTCTTCTGTTTTCACCGCTACCCATTATATTATTTTATTATCAGTTAAGAATTAAAAATTTAAATAATATTAAATAAATTTAAAATTAAAATAAATAAATAAAATAAGGATTCTAATTTATCGAAAATATGAAATAATAATAATTATAACGAAATATAATTCTATCAATATCTTGTTTAATTTATTTTTTATATTAATTTATTTATATTTATCTAATATAATTATTTTATAATTATATTTATTTGAAATAATTATTCTTCACGGTTGTTTTTAGAACATTCATTAAAAAATTTATTTTATTATATAATAATATTGTGCCCTATCTTTACTTTTTGTATTTTTTTAATATTTATTATTTATATTATATAAGTTGGAAGCTTGGAAAGGCAACTCTTAGATTTTGTCATAGTTTCATCATTCATGGCTAAGCAAAGCAGCAGCAGCAGCAGCTTCTGTTAAAAAAAAAAACTTGAAGCAGCTGGCTAAAAGGCAAAGCTATCTTTACCTTATAAACATTCAACAAGTTGATTTATAAAAAAAATATATATATATTATAATAATTTTCATTAAAACTGTAAATCATTTTAAATTATTTATTTTTCACCACATCGAAAAGCTAAAAAAAAAAACATACAACAAAAAGGAAGAAAAGCTACCTCCAACTTATCGAAGAAAAAATATCATTTCAAATAATTTTTTTTACAATCCCCTTTTTCTCAACATTTTTTAGTATATTCTTTTAGCTTTTTTTAATTTTTTTTTTTTTGCTAGAAACCTCAAATCTAATCTATTAATTTGTGAGACCTAAATATTATATTAATAATTTTTATTTTTTTTAATATTAAATTTTTTTATTTTAACACCTCCACTTAATACGTACTGTAATTATAATATTAATAAAAAAATATAAATTAGAGTGTACAGTTAATTTTAATATTATATGTGAAATTTTGAATTCAATAAAAAAACTTAAATAATTGAATGGTAAAAATCAAACATTATATTAAGTATTGATATATTTTTTTTATTGTAAAATCTTTTAATTTTAACAATTTTGATTTATATGGAGAACAAATAGATTAAAATAGGTTATACAATATTTAATTATAATTTATAATAATTTTAATACATAATAATAGTTATTCTTATTTATATACTTATAATTAATTGGATATGAGTGAGATTAATATCTACATAGCTTTTCTAGTAGATATATTTATCTCAAAATTTATTTATTTTTTATAATTTTATTTTATTTTTGCCAAATCTATTTCAGTTTGAAAATTTAGTTGCAACTCTCCCTTAAATCATAATCATATAATTATTTTTTTCTTTAATTTAAACATGAATATGATAATTTTATAGTATTTTAATAATTATTTATTATTATTATAGTTATATAAAAATTAATTTAAAAAATATTTTATTAATAATATTTTTTTAAGAAATATATGGTATAACTTTAAATCAGCTACCAGTTGATAAGAAAATAAAAATTCAAAATAATATGTGTTTGATTTAGCTATTGCGAGCCGGCTGATTGTTTTTTAACTCCCAACTATAAAATAATCCGTTTAGTTGAGACCCCAAACAATTATTAACTTGAAATTTTTTCGCATAAAGTGCTGACTATTCTAAATTTAAACCATCTTACCTCTAATAAAATATTTATTGCTAATAAAAATATTTTTTCATATTAATGTTTTATAACTATAATAATAAATAATGATTACAATATCATACATAATATTTATAAAATTTATCATATTTATGTTTAGATAGAAAAAATATAAATATAGAATAAAATAATTAGTTATAATTTTTAACTACAAATTTATTATTTTTGTATTTTATGTCATCCATTATAAAAAGAAAAATAACTAAAATATATATATAATAATTTATTAAAATAATATCTTTAATTATTATTTAATATTTTATTAATTACATTAAAATTTTTTTACCAAATAATTATTTTTTTAGTTATCAACTATTTATTATCTGTAATAGTTATCAGTTTTAAAAAAAAAACTCTTAAAATTTTTAAAACAACAATTATTTGGATCTTCAATAACTATTTGCTACTATTTTTTTTTTATCAAACGAATTATTTCATTATTATGAATAAAAAATTATCAGTTAACCCCAGCAATTAAACCAAACTCGAAATTAACACTTTGGAATCCACGTAAAGAAAGTTTGTCTCCTGCGAAAATATTTCATTTTGCTGAATCATAACAAGCTAACATCCAAACTGTTGCTTTTCAATAAAAAAATTCAACTCATAGCTAAGCTAATTAAGTCGGTCCAAAATTATAATCAGGTTGGTCCAAAATTAAATATATTGCATCACTCGATTAGAGAGTCCGGCACTACATCTAATACAACTATAATATAAGGATATGTTTGATCAGCAATTGAAACTGAAATTGAATGGCTCAATTTTAATTTTATTGTTTAAAAATCACCTAAAATTAGAATTTTAATTTTATTTATAATTTTATAAAATTATAATATAAATATAAAAATAATTTCACAATTTTATTTTCATTCCATAAAAATTATAATTTCACAATAATCACTGTCATCTCATCCCTACAATCATTATCAGCGGTTTATCATTGTCGTTATCTTTGATGATGGGCCATTATCATCACCGTCATTATCGGCAATCTATCGCCACTACCATTATCGCTATTACCGACAATGATAATAGCTCGTCGAACCGTCATTATTATCACCCCATAGACGGTTCATCACCATCCCAACATCACCATCAATGGTGATGATCCATCATCACTGTCAGTCTATCACCTCTATTTTCGTTATTACTATTTTTTATTCAATTTCAATTTTTTTATGAAACAAACGTTGTAATTATAATTTTAATATAATTCTAATCATAGAGAATTAGAAGTGAATTTGAAAATTTTAATTCCTTGTCTTAAACGAACCATAATATTAATTACTCTTTTAATTTTTAGAAAATTTTGAAATATTTACGTATTCCAATTATTATTTTGTTTTAAAATAACAAGGACTTTATAAAAAATAAAAAATTAGTAGCTTATAGAAAATTTTTCATTTCAACATTTCAAATTTAATTTTTTGCATAATTTTAATTTATTTAGAATTATTTTTTAAAATTTTTATATTTATTTAAAAAATTTTAATTTTTAATTCATTGCAAATCAATTTTCAGACTTCATACTCCAAAATGAATTTAGAGTATTAATAAGATGTTATTACTTATTAGACATATAATTTAAATTAACTCATTAACTCCTTTTTATGAGACAGTATGAAATATTATTTTAAAAAAGTTATGGGACAATTAATGCTATACGGTTGCGTTTGAATATATAATTTGAATTTTATGATATAGGATAATAAGGAAATTGAGATTTGAGATTTTGAATTTATTGTTTGGATAATTATTTAGATATAAATTTAAATTTAAAAATAAATTTAGAAAAATATAAAAATTTAAAATTATATAACTATTATATATTTAAATTTATTTTTTGAGCTTGATATTACACATAATCTTTAGTTAATTAATTATTTTTTGAGCTCCATATTACGCAACCTTTGATCAACTGTGTGAAGCTACAATATGTAAAGCCGCTTCTTTTTACATTATTCATTAGCCATTTAGTAAGTACTTCTCTTATCTTGATGATAGGATGAGATATTTTATTAAAAAAAAAATTATTCTCGAAATAAAATAAAAAAATATATTTTTATTAATTAATTAATAATTATTATTTGTCACTTGACTTTGTGGACTTAAAAATTGATTTCAGGTAAATTTATAATAATAAGGTAGCAAGTAATTATCCATCATTCACCCCAAAAAAAATATTTCCTATCTTTTGTTTAAAATTTATTTTTAAGAATTATAATATTAAACTTACTTTTAAAATTAAATCATAAATTAAAATATTTTTTTAATCTCTAATTTTAATATAATTGATTTTTTAAATTATATATAAATAATAACTTTAATATAATACCAAATAAAAATTTCCATATAATATCTACTTACAATAATAAAAAAATAAATTATTCAGTAAGGTGAAAAGTAAAAAATTAACGGCAAAGTATTAAAAATATTTATTTATTTACCGTTTTGGATATTCGCTTATGAGATATAAAAAAGAAGTAAGGGTAAAATAGATTTTTATGTTAAAGTTTGAGATAATTGATTTGAAATAATTAGATAAAATATTTGAAATATAAAATGTTTAAATTAGTAGATTTTATTAAGTATTTGAATCAATTTAAATATATTTAATTTTAATAATTTCAATAAAAAATTTAATTCAAATCATTATCATCTAAATAGACCATAAAAGTATTTTAAATGAGCTCTATATATATTCAAATTTTTTATAATAAAGAGTCAATATAAAAATAGAGAAAATTTATTATTTAAATTTAAAATAGATACTGAATTTTACTCTTTTATTTAATTTTAATTAATGAATTTTATAACTTTTATACATAATATTTATTAATTCTCTCATAGGTGTCAATTGGAAAAAAAATTATATTTTTCATAGTTAAAAATTAATTGAGATATTTTTTATTTATATAAAAGATAGCCTTTAAAATAAATAGCACCATTATAGATGTTCTAACTCCCTAGTGAAAATCAATATAATATAATATAGGTTGGCTAACGAGTTAGTTTAAAATCTTATAACTATTTTAAATATTAAGCTTATATAAAATCATTTTATTAAAAATTAAATTTATATGAATTCGCTTTTTTTTATGTCATTAAATTTTTATAAAATTTAATTTAAATTTTATATAAAATAATATATATTATTATTATTATTATTATTTAATTGACTCGTATATAAATCATATATTTTTATATTAATAATTAAAATTATATCTAAATTTTATTAAAAAATAATAATAATATTAAAATATTTTTAAAAGCCATAAATTAAATTAAAAATATAATTAAAACTCATATAAATAAACATAAATATTTTTATAAAGAAATAACTACAAAATAATTGAAGGCAGCCGCAGAGGAGACGCTATCTAAGAGTCTGCAACTGTATTGGTAAATACTAAATAGAGTATATGTCCAAATTTTGCTTTTCTTTTCTTTATTTTTCACGCAAATAAACAAATGAATGAATAGGTTGGCTCGTCGCTACTCTTACTTTTTATGTATAAATTTGTATTTGTACTATGTATTATATACCCGTAGCCGTATAAAAACATCATCTTCAATTTTTCTTCGACTTTTACCGATGAATCTTAACCCAAATTGTTAAGATAGAGTGTCTAAAAGTTAAAGATTTCATATTTAAATTCATTTTTATAATTAAAAAATATTTAATTTATTTCAGATTAAATTATTGCATATTTGATTCTTGTAATAATGTTTATATCGCAAATAATTTCTCGATAAAGAAAAAAAATTCTTCAGCTTTTTACAGCTGTAACCAGGAGGGATTCGTTCAGAGTGGGTTCCCCCTGAAATTTTGTAAAATATTACTCATTTGGTTTTAAAATATTTATCGTTTATAGCTTTTATAGAAAAAATACTTTATATTAATTAAATATAATTATATTTAATGATTAAGATATAAATCCACTCCCGAATTTTAATAAATTAATTTTTAAATTTAATTCTATTGTATTTATATTAAAAAATTTAATATGATATTAAAATTTAATTAATCTCCATACTAACTCTCATTATAACATAAATCGAATAAAATTTAATTCTCTTTCTTATTCGAAATATGTTATCTTCTTGATTAAGTCCATATTATAAATTTATAAATATCAACTGAATTTATTAAAAATTATCTCCGCCTAATTATCACTTGAGAGACTATTAAAAATATTATATATAAAAAAAATTTCACATTAATTAAATATAAATATATTAAGGGATTAATATAAAAATATATTCTCCAACCTTAACAAGTGTCAATTAGACTTATCAAAAATTATTTTTATCTAATTATCACTTGAAGAATTATTAAGAACATTATATGAAAAAAATATCACACTTTAATTAAATATAAATATATTAAGTGATTAATATATAAATTAACATTTTAATCTTAACAGATTAGTTTTTAAGGTTAGTTTTCTTAAATACATATTAAAAAATTTAATAAATTAAGATAGTTATAAAATTGTCATAATTCTAAGATGAAAATATTAAGATATTTTTTTTTATATATAGATTAAAAAAAATTATAAATACAAAATAGGATAAAATTAGAAAAAATAATCCTAATAGATAGATATTTTGAAATAAAAAAAAAAATATAAAACAACGGATTTTTTAAATGGGAAAAAAAATAGTAATTTTAGTATTTTAACGTCAACACTAAGATTTAGTTGGAGCCAATGACCGGCACGAAATCATAAAATTGATTCTGGATTGATTTAAAATTAAAATTTTTTATATAAATATAAAAAATTTTAAAAAATTAATTTTGGTTGAATTTAAAAAATCAAATAATTTTTTTTTTAGAAATTAATGATTTTTTTTTTTTTTTCTGATGACTCAAGTGCAGACGGGACTGGTCATACTGTGTACCTGGCCAATGAACCATGGAACCCTCTAAAATTTCAAAGTTAACAAATAATATAAAGTGAGAAAGAGTCTCTAATATTAATAGTAATTTTTTGTGTAGCCATATTTAATCTGTATTTATTTTTGCATGAAAATTTTTAACGGGGAGGGAAGAGCAGACATTTTGTCACTAAAAAAATTATAGGAAGTGTGTATTTGTATTCTGCTGTATATGTAGTGTGCAGTGTGCAAGTCCCAAATTTCACTTTTTGCCTACATAAATATTAATCAGTGGAGGTGACTCTTAGATTTTCTAAGTGGCTGCATTTATATGCGAGTAGCCGTATAAAAACATTCATATGGGTTAACATTTTAAATCAAAACATAGGGACTTTTGAAGATAAATAATACTCCATTCAAATATTCAAATATCAATATCCCCTAGAAATATATTTTTCAGAATTGTTCAACCTATTTAATTTGAGAAATTATTAAATATTACAGGAGTGTATTACTCTACTCACATAAAAATAAATTCATATTTAATTAAAATAAAAATATATTTATATAAAATCACTTTTACGTGAGTAGAAACAATATACACCTGTCATACTTAATAATTTTTCATTTAATTTTATCATCCATTTACAGCATAATAGGTCACATTAATGAGAAAATATTTAGTACATTAGTTAATAATTGAAAATGACGCCTTTTTCTCACTTATATTAGATTTGTTCATCTTATGGATTGATCAAGTTTGAGTTGGGTTTCATCGGTTCAAATATTTTTATGTTAAGCCTTAACTTGGTCTGGCCCATAATTTTAATAAGTTTTTAGAATAATTATTTTAAAATATATGAATTTTATTATGTTATATTAAAAAATTTATATATTTTTAAAATTATATTAAAAATTCATATATTTTAATTTTATTAAAATTTAAAATATTTCAATCAAAAATTTATTAAATTAATATAAAAAATTTATAATATTCATCATTTTCATTTTCAGGGCACTCTAAAATTTTCATCTCACGTCATCACACCAACACCACCTCCAAATTTAATACTTCAATTTATGGCACTTCAAAGCAATCAAAGCCATGGTGGGACCACCAACATAACCAGCTTCAATACAACACATCTTCGTCATTTTTATCTTCTGTATGGAATGAATAGCCTAAAATAAGAATCAGAATAATCAAGAGCAAGTTTATGTTGATAGGGATGACAGAGACAACATAAGAACTTATAAATCATCCAAAATCCAAAGAAACAATCACTCTTACTTGATCACAAAAAAATGGTAGATCTTGAAGAACAAGTTTTACCGCTAAACTAAAATTTTGCAGTGCAAGTCAATCAAGATACATGCAAATTAAATACTTCCCCAAAATCTAAATTACGCAAACACCCCAACTTACATTGAACTTGGCAGCTGCAATCAACTTCAAGGTTTTGATTTATTTGGTTTCAACTTTAACGAGACAAACAAATGACATGAAAAATCCAGAGACACATAGGGATTAGTTTTTTAGATTTATGAATTGGAGTCCATTGCCTTACAAATTTCAGATCCCAAGTTACATAGAACTGCAAAAAAAATTCCTAAATTCAACTTACAAGCGCTTAACTATTCAAGTGTCAAAGAATAGAATCACAAATATGAAACTGAACCACAAGATCTGCACCTGGATCTATAAACAAAACAAAACCATAGATCTATTCATACAAAGTGAATCACACACAAAACTAAAACCCCAACTCATAAATAAGCCAACTAGTGAATATAACACAAACCCACATCACCAAACACTAACGAAGCAGTTCTTGAATTGGAATGAGGATATGAAGCAGTTCTTGAATTAAAGCTTCGAGACCCAAAATTATTCTCTCCATGTACACCTTGAATGGATGTGGAAGTTTTGGGGGCTTCAGTGAGCCTTCGGAAGGAATGGTGTTGGGAGGGAAAAGGCTAAGACTGTCCAATCGTGAAGTTTTCTCTGAGGTGGTTGTGCATGGGTGCTGCTGGTGGTGACGGCGGGAGTAGAGTGGAGATCTAATGTTTTGGGGGCTTCGCCACATCAGAATTAAACCCTACCCCTCACAGGTGCAGATCCAATGTTCGTCAAGCTGCCGCTTCAACTCCGTCCTCCATGTCTGAGGTTCTCAAATTTCAGACACCCATTTACCCCACCGTCGTTTTCTTACTCCCCTGTAGAGTGGATGACTTGTGCCGCCGCATGAAGTATCAAAGTCCCGGTGGATTATGGCTTGTGGAGAGGTTATGGCAGTTGTCAGTTCATCTTCAGTATATGGTGGTTGCTCCATTCACTGACCCTTACATAAAATTGCCTTCTGCCATTCATGTAAAATTTTTTGAATTTTTGTTTTTTTTTTTTTTTAATTTTCTCTAATAATGAAAATTTTGACGGTGGACAGTGGCGGGGGGCGGTACCAGGTGAGGAATTGAGTGAAATTAAAGGAGTAAGAATGGATAGGGTAGAAGATTGAAGGCAATTGTATTTTGAATATTATATAAAATATTTTAAATAATATTTGATTTTTATGTCATTCATTGATTGAAAAAGGAGTAAAAATATATGAAAAGACTTGGTGGCTTATTAAAATTAAAATATAAAGATTTTTTAATATAATTTAAAAAATATAATTTTTTTTAATATAATATAATATAATATAAAAATCTCGTAATAATTATTTTTAATTTTTTTAAATAAAAAAATTAATATATTAAATATAAAGTTTTAGTAAAAAATAGTTTGGAGTATAAATATATATATTTTTTAAAAAACATATAAACATATTTTAATATAAATTTATTAAAATTATTCGTATGGAATAAAGTAAATTTAACACGTAAAAGTTATGAGTATATATATATATATAAATGTTAAAATACCCTTAAGTCATACTCAAAATTTTTACCCAAACTAAAATTAAATTTTAATATTTTTTAAGTAGTGATAATTTTGAATAAAATGATTATTACAATTTGAATTCATATTTTTATTAAATTATAAGATTGATATTAATTAAATGAATTAATTGCAATTTTTAAATTTTACTGAATAGTAATAAAATTATGATGGGAGGGATAACTCCTTTTCAACATAAGGTTAAAGCCATCCAAGCTAATAATATTATAAATTATGATATAAAATTCACATATAAACTAATAGAAGTTCTTATAAAAAAGAAGAATATTAATAAAAGGGATAATGAAAATAATGAAATATCTGTCTATAATTAATATTTAAGAAAATAAGCAAGTAAGAATATATCATTGCTATACAAATAATTTTCAGTTTAATCTTTTTTATTATCTCGAAAAGTATAAATTTTTTCAAACCATCTCATAATAGAAGATGCAAATCCAAATTTTTTCATCGGTAAAAACACATAGACATAGAAACAGAGATCAAATCTCGTAAAAAATAAATTATTATTTAATAAATATACAAAATTCTACAGGTGGTATTTGTTTATTATTTTGAAAGGCAAATGAAATTTCATGTCAAATTCTATAATTTTCTTTTTTAGAAACTCACTTTTTAAACACCATTTTGTATCATTTCTATTCAAATTATTATCATACTGTTTCTAAATTAATTGGATGAGTTCGTAATTTTATATGTGAAAATTAAAAAAATTTAAAATAATTAAATAATTATTTTTAATACTGCTGAATTTATTGTTAGTTTGTAGGCTTGCTTATAACTTCTAACAATATTAATTTATAAAAGTTTTACTGTATTAGGGAACCAAATCAAGTGAATGAAAAGTAATAGATATCTTTTACATTTCAAAGCGACACCGTAAAAATGGAACATAATTCATTTAAGAAGACATACCTCTTTTTGAATATATATATATATAAGGAAAACATTGCCTCACAAGGTAGCTAAATGGAACTATTGGAACTTCCATGAAATGAAAGCTATTTTTATGCAAATAATTGGAGCTCTTTTTTACCAATTAATATTTTTGTTTTATATGCTACTTTATGTTTTATATTCAGTATTTTGGACAAAAAGTAAATACAGAGTATGTACGATACCAAGTTTGGGATAGGTTGGTGTAAACGTGTAAATGATTCTTTGGTTGCAGGGATACTATTGCTACTTGGCAGCATCACAATTCTCCTACTCCCGGGTTTAAAGGAAATCATTTTTCCTTTTTGTTAACTCGGAAATAAGATATATATATATATATATATATATAATCGGTGCCGAGATAAGGGTTTATATCAACGTTCGAATTTCAAAAATGATCCCCAGCCTCGGGACGAAGTCAGAATTCTCATTTAATAAGGGGGTTAAAATTATTTTAAGGTGTATTCAATTAAAAATTTTACAAGATATTTTTTTAAGTAAATAATTTTTATAAAATTTGTATATTTTTAATAATTTTTATGAAATTTATAAATTTATAAATCATTTTCAAGAACTGTATTTTAATTTTTTTTTTATTGATATTGATAAATTTTTATAGATATTAATAGATTTTTATTAATTTTTTTAATATTTATTTTATACAAATATAATAGACTTATATCTCTCATATAATAAAAATAAATAATAACATAAACTCTCAATTAAATAATATTGTTTAATCCAATTACTAAAGTTAATTAAAATAATGTTTAAAAAAAATTTAACTTTTAATATTATTAATAATTTTTAATTTAATTAATAAATTTTATTTAATTATTTAAAAATAAAATTTTAAAATCTTATTCCTTTTTTTTAAATTTCAACCAAAATCGTTGTTATTGGTAGATTAAGACTTTTGGATTATACAAATAACTAAACTTTTAATAGTAAATCATGTATTAATTGATATTAAAAAGTGAGTATTATTCATACTCAGATTTAATTAAAAAATAAAACTTAGAGAGTGGATCTGAGACAAGTTCAATTTGAATATCTGGAGAAAAAATATAAAAAGTAGATAATAAATGTGAAATTAATTTTTATAATTTAAAAAATAATAAAAAAGATTGAATAAATTATTTTAATACGTTCCAATGCAAAAAAAAAAAAAAAATGAACAACATAAAAAAAATGAATAAAAAAAGAAAAAGAAGAAGAATATGAAAAAAATCTCAATAAATAAAAAAATTAAGAACATAATAAAATAAATAAAAAAAGAAAATGAATGATATAAAAAAAAAATTCAATGAAATATTGAATTTTTTTTTTATTAGACAAAATTTTTTATAACTTATAGAAAAAAATCGGTTGAAATCTTGAAAGAAAGCGAAGGATTTTAAAAATATTTTTTATTCATATTATATAAAAAGTCAATAAAAATATACACAAATCTATTAATTATAAAAATTAATAACTTTTTAAATACATGTATACTTTATAAAAATTATAATTAAATATCCCATAATTTTTATAAACTTTTTTAAAATATTTAAATGTTTTAATTGAATATCTCTTAACTTTTGTATAATTTTTAAAAGTTATTATCGAATATCCCCTTATTTTTTAAATCCTTCAAAATTTAATACTCTTTATCTAATACATCAATATTATAGTATATATTCAAACAAATATCTATTAAATACTTAAAGAAATAATTAAATTAATTATTTTATTCTTATAATAATATTAAGTTAACTAAAATTATACTTTTATTTATTTATTTTCTTCCAATTTGATATTTTAATTCTCATATAAGAAAGAGTATTTTTTTATTTCTGAATTAATTTTTAATTCTTTTTAGAAAATAAAAATAAGGGAATTAATTTTTTTAGGAGATAAACTAAAATTTTAAATACTATAATTATAATATTTCTTTATAAAAGAAAAATAAGGGGGGCAATTCACAACATGGCTTCCTCAGTGCCTAGCCAAGTTCGAAAAGGGTAGGAATGTATTTAGATTTAGAGGAGAAATGTTTAGACTTGTTTATGCCACTGTTAGATCATAGAATTTGAAGTTTAATATTTTGATATATGAATAAATATTTTTACTTTACATAATATTTTTTGATAAAAATATATATTTTTAAGTATATTATATAAGTGATAATATAATGTGATTAAATATATTTTTAACATCAAATTCATATAATTTTTTAAAATTGATAAATACTTTATTAAAAATATATTTAATTACATTATATATTACTCCGATTTATTAAATATATTTTTAAATAATTTTCTAACATGATGTATTATTTATATATATTTTGCACATTTAGGTTAGCTACAGTGCATTTTCAATTTGGATAAAAGATATCAATCCCTAATCCTAATATATAAAAAGCAATATGTAAGGTTGGGCCAAAGGAATAAATGGGCTTTCCATCCATTTCCAAGCTGATGGATGACTTTGCATGTTATTATAAAATTCTTGAACAATTTTTTTTTCATCTAAAATGAGCCCAAAATGATGGACAAAAAAAACCCTAACCTTAGTAGGTATTTCACAAAGTTTTTTGATTTAATCATTAATTTTTTTATTCTCAATAGTTGCATCATTTTAATTACTGACAATTACTAGCCATTAGATAATTATTTGATAATCAAATAACAGCTGTTAATAAAAACTCTAATTTAAAGAATCTCTTAATTTTTTAAGTAAAAATATTAAATTATATTTTTTAAAAAAATTAAAATAAAAAAAATAATTATTAATATTTATTTTTAATAATTATTAAATATAATAATAATTAATAACTAATAATAATTTCACAAAACACTTAAAATAATTAATAATAATCACCGGCTAATAATTATTAACAATAACTGTTATATAGAATTGACATTAGATATTTGTTTTTTTTTTGTTAATGATATGACAGGGTCATCCACCACTTGAGATCACTACCATTAACAACACCTGCACTGCTTTCTCGTCATCGTTATCACTTCCACCACCATAATCAAATTATCACAATTGTCATTAGCATTAATACAATCATTATATCATCTCACTTTTACAGTTAAATAATCAAATACTTAAATTACATAATTTTGCATAATGGTGAGAAAATGGCACCATTTTTAGAAAGAAAAGAGATTTTGATTCAATTCCATTCCAAGCACCCCTTCATCCGTTCCTCCAAAGTCCCAAAATAAACATTACTTAAGGACTACCAAGCATGAATTGAAAAGTTAAAATTTTAAGCATCGAGAAAAGAAATTTAACACTGGTGAAATTTGAACTCTCGTGGTAAAAAATGAAATTCACTGAAATATTGAAGAATATAAAGCAGTATATATCAATTTCTTATTTAGTACCAACACATAATACATGGAACATGTTTAATTATTGTCTTAACAAGCTGTGTATATGATCTGTTATAATAAGAACATGCATTATTGTTGTGTTATTCACTATTTTATTAGAAGATAAAAGTAATAAAAAAAATTTCTTTTTCAGTATCTTCTGTAATGTTGCTGATATTCTGATCTCTAATGCAATGTTAAGAGAGTTGCTGCTAATAATAACATGGTTAGTCCTCCAAGACTCCTCAAGGAATTCGTCACTTCTGAGAACCCTATATATATTGCATGAGATTGGAAATTAGAAAATTATAATAAGATTGTACAAAGTTGATCCATGACACAATAGCTAAAATAATAAGAAAAAATTATAATAGATGATGATATATACCATTTCCATCAGATTTCAAAGTATTTGGTGGTAGTACTGGTGATGGTGAAGCCATACCATTACTGTCATTGCTGGATGGTGTTGATATAGTTGGCAGACCGAACCCTAGATCATGACAATCTGCTCCAAAGTTGCCTGGTAGAGAAACAAAATGATTTATAAATACAGAGTACTATCTCTAATGATTGACCTATTTACACATATAAATGACAAGAGAATGGAAAAGCAAAATTGTTTTCAACAGGCTCTTCATTCAGCCACATTTAAAAAAAAATTAATATTTAAAAACTCTAACCTTCTACATTGCAACACAGTTAATCGATCATTGGACAATTGCTTTAACAATAATTTATTTGGAATCAATAAATAATTGAAAGAGTAATGAGGAGTTGTCTAGCTTACATTGTTGAAAACAAGGTAACTGAGTATTATTTACCAAATTTGCTGAGCCTTCATTGCATTGGCATGTGTGTGCTGTTCCATTAGGAATGCACGTCCCATCAGCACACCAAATAAAGTTGCAGACTGTAAAATAGAATTCCTTGGTTGATCTAGGATTAGGAGGCAAAACTTTCTCAAAATGAATAAGATAAGTAACAGTTGATGGTACTTACGGTTTGTTAAATTTAGTGGTGGCTTAGGCTCAGGAGCTGGAGGAGGAGGAAGTGGCGGAGATCCATTACCACATTGCAAATCAACTGTGCCTGCAAGTTTACTAGTAGTGATCTAGTCATTGCTCCTATGTCAAAAGGTGCTGACAAATGTAATCATCATCCACACCAAGTGAAATCAGTCACTTAAAATTCAAAAACACTTTCACTTTAATGGTAGGGAAAATAGTGAAAAAGCTCTAAGGATTTTGTTTTAGAAAATTTAATGATCCATTAGAATATTTAACCATTGAACCAGCTGCTGAATTTACAACTTGTTTTACTACTTAGAATCTAATTGGGATTTGATTTTCAGCCTTATGATCCTGGAAACAACTCTAATAATACTATTGAATAAAAACTCATTGATTTGAACCTCCACTTTTTGTATAGAAATTATTTATAAATTGGGAAGTGGGAACTGAAATTTGTGCATGTGGTTCCAGATATAGGAGGAATTTCCTTTTATCTCCCAATCTTTGACTCTAGATCTATCTAAAGCAGAAAAGGACTCTAAAACCATATTCTTCTTTATTCTGTGATCTTTCTATTAACAATAAAAGTATAAAAACAGACTAGCTAAGAGCAGTAGAATGTTCAGCTTCAGCCCAGTAAATTATTTGTCTTGGAATTTTCCTTCTCAAAGGAATTTTTCAAGAAACGTATATATTCTTTTTTATAAGAAATCATGACATTGACATTATAATTATCATCTCACACCTAAAATATCATTATATTTACATTCAATGTTCCTAACCGTTCATGAAATGACCAAAAATTAGAGTAGCTCATATGATCACACACACAATACATCTAATTAGGTGTAAAAAGAAGAGAGAGTTAGACTAGTAGCCTGATACTTGTTTCTCCCATAACATAGGAAGTCAAGAGTCCAAAATTTGATCTCCCTTTAATAATTTTCGATATGGAAAAAACAGATATAGAGAGACGGAGAGAGGAACTCACAATTGGGAATTAAACAAGAGGGAAAGATCAAAGGACCATTCTGTATCTTCTTCCAACCAGCATAGCACTCGCATTCAAAACCAAGCAATGCAGTATTAGTATTCTTGCATGTTCCTTGCCCACAAAAAACAAATGCACACACATCATCGTCTGTACATACAAAAAACTAAATCAAATATAATTAACAACAAATTCCATAATAACCTAAGAATCCAAAAAGACCATTAAATTCCCAATACAAAGAGTCTCAAAAAATTAACCCTCTGAAATGGCTGTAGGATTACATGTGAAGAGAGTGAAGAGAAGAATATGGAAAGAAAAAAGGGTATAGGAGTTCAAATTGTATCTTTCCATGGTTTGTGGCGGAGCTATATGGCAATGGAAATAAGTTACGTAACAACAGTTAAAAGAACAACTATTAAAAAAGGGTCCAATAAAGTAGTGACAAACTCACCTTGAAAATAGACCAAAAAAATTAACAAGGTTGTTATTTTCTATACAAAGTACAGGTGTAATGTAAGTGAAGGGATTATTTATAGGGTTTATGGGGCGAGACGTGCAATGAAGGAAAGGGAGAGAGATGTTGACGTCAACTTTACTTCCCTGTCTGATGCTGAAGTACATACAAGAAATATATTTTATTATCTATCAATAAGAACAGATGTGCAAAAAAACATAAATGACCCGTTCAATTTCTTGAGGAAATTCAACTGTTTAAATGACCCGTTCCATATTACAAAAAAAATAAAAAATAAAAAATCATAATAATATTTTCATTTTTAAAAAATTATATTTTTAGGTATATTTTATAAGTGATAATACAATGCGATTAAATACATTTTTAATGTGAAATTCATATAATTTTTTTAAATGATAAATAATTTATTAAAATATATTTAATTACATTATATTTTACTCCAACTTATTAAATATTTTTTTTAACATGATGTACTATTTATATATATTTTGTACATTTAACTTATGTTGGGTGCATATTCGATTTGGAAAAAAGGCATCAAACCCTATTCCTAATATAAAAAAACCAATATGTAAGTTTGGACCAAAATGGGCTTCCAATCCATTTCCAAGCTGATGCATGACTTTGCATGCTGTTATAAAATGCTGGAACAAATTTAATCATCTAAAATGAGTCCAAAACGATGAAATATTGATTTCAAATTACATGGATTTTGACTATATAAAAAAATACTTAGAAGGTAATTTGTAAATAAGATGGCGAGTCCCTAATAAAATAAACATAGCCATTTTTTTTGGTAAATAATATAACAGAATCATCCACCACTTGAGATCAATATCATTAACATCACCAACACTGCTTTCTCGTCATTTTCACTACCACCACCACGACGATCAAATAATCACAATTGTCATTAGCATTAATACAATCATTATATAATCTCACTTTTACAGTTAACGTAAATAATCAAATACTTAAATTACATTGATAAGGTCATTGAACTAAAAAATCAAAGAGGTTCAGAAAAAAATAAACTAAACCTAAGATGAGTGAACAGTGGTTCAAAAGCCTCTTATTTATCTCGCCACATCTTGCAATTCACCTCATCTTTGTCAATAATACTAACAGGAAGAAACAAGACACTTTACCTTCAAAAATAGTTATCATAAATACCTATTCATAGGTTCAGAGACAATGAGTTATTTTCACCATAAATATTATGATCAAAATAGTAGTGATCAGCTTGAAAGATTGTTGCATGACAAAATAAATACAGGGCTACATTATCTTGAGACTTATGTACACCGACTGATTTTTCTCTAAATTATCACATTCAATTAAACAATTCAAATCAATCACATTCTTTTTACAGTAAAATGACTCAGATATTTTTCGTGCCAATAAGACTTAATTCTATAAAAAGGAACAAGGAGAAGAAGTGGTGGACAGATCAACAAATTAGAACAGAAAATAAGTGCCATGGCCAAACCAAGTGAAATCTAAAGAAATTCTAAAACTCTCCCTCGATACATAATAAGGGAGCTCCCAAGTCTCCCAAATAGTTTTTAGGCAAACTCCATTGCTAACTCGAGGGTCAAAGAGTTTTTGCGAAGCCCGTCTATCCTCCTTTCTTTTCTTGTATGCTTAAAGATATCCATCTTGGACGAGATTCACATCCTTTATTAATAAAAAGCTTATTATACATAATTTTGCATAAGAAAAACTATAATTTAAAATTATTAATTTTGAATAATGGTGAGAAAATGGCACTATTTTTAGAAAGAGGAGATTGATTCAATTCCATTCCAAGCAGTCCATCCATCAAAGAGCCCAAAATAATAATAATAATAATAAACATTACTTAAGCAGGACTACCCAGCATGAATTAAAAAGTAAAATTTTTTGAGCATCGAGAAAAGGAATTTAAAGGCTGGTGAAATTTGAAATCTCGTCATGGTAAAAAATGAAATTGACTGAAATATATTGTAGCAGATAAAGCAGTATATATCAATTTCTTATTTAGTATCAACACATATTAGTGAATGGTACATGTTTTATTGCCGTCTTAACAAGCTGTGTATATGATCTATTAGAACAAAAGCAGGTATTATTGTTGTGTTATTCACTATTTTAAAAGATAAAAATAAAAAAAAAAAAATATTTTTCAGTATCTTCTGTAATGTCCCTGATGTTCTGATCTCTAAAGCAATGTTAGGAGAGTTGCTGCTAATAATATCAATATCCTCAAGGAATTCGTCAATTCTGAGAATCCTATATACATAGCATAAGATTGTAAATTAGAAAATTATAATAAGATTGTACAAAGTTGATCCACGATACTACAGCTAAAATAATAATAATAAAAAAAATATAATATAAGATGATATATACAATTTCCACCAGAGTTCAAAGCACTTGATGGTAGTGGTGATGGTGGAGGCATACCATTACTGTCATTGCTGGTTGTGGTTGACGAACCTGGCGGACCGATCCCTAGATCATGACAATCTGCTCCAAAGGAACCTGGTAGACAAACAAAATGAGGTACAAATACAGAGTACTACCTCTAATGATTGACCTATTTACACACATACATGACAAGAAAATGGAAAAGCAAAATTGTTTTCAATAGGCTCTTCATTCAGCCACATTTAAAAAAAAAAGAAAGAAAAATCCTTAAAAAATCAGTAGGATTGTTAAGATTTACTCTGACCTTCTACGTTACAATACAGTTAAGCGATCATTGGACAATTGCTTTACAATAATTTATTTGGAATCAGTAAATAATTGAAGAGTAATGAGGAAGTGTCTGCTTACATTGTTGAAAACAAGGTAACTGAGTATTATTTGCCAAATTTGATGAGCCTTCATTGCACTGGCAAGTGTGTGCTGTTCCATTAGGCATGCACGTCCCATCAGCACACCAAATTAAGTTGCAGGCTGTAAAATAGAATTCCATGGATGATTCAGGATTATGAGGCAAAACTTACTCAAAATGAATAAAATCAGTAACAGTTGATGGTACTCACGGTTTGTTAAATTTTGTGGTGACAGAGGCAGAAGAGTTGGAGGAGGAGGTGCTGGAGATCCATTACCACATTGTAAGTTAACTGTGCCTGCAAGTTTATTAGCAGTGATCTAGTCATTGCTCCTATGTCAAAAAGGTGCACACAAAAATAATCATCATCCACACCAAGTGAAATCAGGCACTTAAAATTCAAAAACCCTTTTACGTTAATGATAGGGAAAATAGTGAAAAAGCACGAAGGATTCTGTTTTAGAAAATTTAATGATCAAACCAGATGATCTAATTAGAACATTTAACTATTGAACCAACGGCTGAATTTACAACTTATTTTATTAATTAGAATAATAGGGATTTGATTTTCAGCCGTTTGACCCTGGAAATAACTCTAATATTATTGAAACTCATTAAATTGAACCCACTTTTTGTATATAAATTATTTGTAAATTGGAGACTCAATATCTGGGAAGTGGGAACTGATATTTGTGCTTGTGATTCCAGAGAGGAATTTCCCTTTAGCTTGCAATCTTTGACTCTAGATCTATCTAAGCACAAAAGGATTCTAATACCATATTCTTCTTTATTCTGTTAACTTTCTATTAACAATAAAAATTAAAAAAAAAAATAGTAAAGAGCAGTAGAATGTTCAGCTTCAGCCCAATAAATTAATTTTCTTGGAATTTTCCTTCTCAAAGGAATTTTTCAAGAAACGTATATATTCTTTTTCATAAGATGATATACACATGCATATATTCTAATTCATGACATTGACATTATAGTTATCATCTCACACCTGACAAAAAAGATCATCATAGTTACATTCAGTGTTCCTAACCCTTAGCTCATATGATCACACACATAATACTTCTAATTAGGTGTAACAGAAAGAGAGAGTTAGATTAGTAGCCTAATTGTCAAGTGTTTGTCTCATAATATAGGAAGTCAATATATAGTTCAAAACTTAATCTCCCTTTAATAATTTTCTCTGTGGAAAAAATAGATATAGAGAGATTGAGAGAGGAACTCACAATCTGGAATTAAACAAGAGGAAAAAGTCAAAAGACCAATCTGAATCTTGCTCCAACCAGCATAGCACTCGCATTCAAAACTAAACAATGAAGTATTCTTGCATGTTCCTTGCCCACAGAAAACCATTGCACACACACCATCATCTGTACATACGAAAAACAAAATCAAATTAACAACAAAATCCATAATAACCCAAGAATCCAAAACCCATTAAATTCCCAATATAAAGAGTCTCAAAAAATTTACCCTCTGAAGTGGCTGTTGGATTACATGCGAAGAGAGCGAAGAGAAGAATATGGAAAGAAAAAAGAGTATAGTTGTTCAAATTGTATCTTCCCATAGTTTGTGGGGGAGCTATGGCAAAGGGCAATAAGTTAGGTAATGACAGTTAAAAGAGCATTTATAAAAAAGGTCCAATAAAGTAGTGACAAACTCACCTAGAAAATAGACCCTAAAAAATTAACAAGTTAAATTCTGTTGTTATTTTCCATACAAATTACAGGTGTAATGCAAGTGAAGGGATTATTTATAGGTTTTCTGGGGGCGAGACATGCAATGAAGGAAAGGGAGAGAGATGTTGACATCAACTTTACTTCCATGTCTGATGCTGAAGTATATACAAGAAGTATATTTTATTATATATCAATAAGAACAGGCGTGCAAAAGAACAATAAAAGGGTTTTTTAGAACATCGCAGGCTACTTTAATTTCTTGAGAAAATTCAATTGCTTAATTGACCCGTTCCATCGTAGCATTCTCTCTCACGTTCAACACGGATCTAAAGAGAATATTAATTAAAATACACTTCTTGACCAATACCAAAATATACAAGAAAAATAAGGGCTTCTAGATCGTAGAAAGTGATATAAAGACTTTACAAGTTGAAAAACTTAGCTTATATAATTTGGTCAAGCTCGAATCCTTCCGTTTGACCACCTCCTAAAAAAAAAATCAAGTGAATAATAATATGATTTAACATGCTCCTCATGAGATTATTAAATAGATTTCATGACAACAAATATGAAATTAACATTTCCATACATGTCGCAAAAAATACACATTTTGGCTCGCTACCTTTCCCAACCAAAGAAAGAAATGCATTTTCTCGGATTTTTCTTTGATCGACATCATATGATCTAATAACAAGTTACAGAATTCTATAAAATAAATCGAATAATAGAATAACATTGCATGAGAAAAGCAGATACAAAAAATAACACAATATATAGGCACTTTCTAAGCATTGGATTACAACCAATCAAATTACTGCTGAGAAACACAAACGTAGCAGCAGATTAATGAATCAAAAGAATAAAAGAACCAGAAGATGTCTTCATTTCAACATCGGTCATACACTCCTTATGCCGATCCAAATTCTGAAAACCATTTCTCATGCTTCTCAATATCAGCTTGAGATACACTTCTTTGGACCTTTTGCAAGGCCTCTTCAAAATCGCACATTGCAACAGGATCCTTCGAAATCTCATCTTTAGACATATTTTTAATCTCATCTCGTGTCTTCCCAGCTATCTTGCGCCTCATGCCATTCAAGGAAGCATCCCGGCAAACATTTGTTAGATCGTCTCCACTGTACCCCTCTGTCCGACGAGCCACTTCATCAATATCCACATCAACAGCTACCTAGTAACATTTATAACCAGCGAGGGACACCAAATCAGTGACATAATTAGAAACCATCATTTACAAGAAATATTTGTGATACAAAAATTGGTCAGACATGATTGCCATAAAACAAAAAATCAACTGGCGAACTCAAATAGCACCCTCCATCACAAAACTTTACACCTAAATCATGCCACTATCAGGTTACCTAGTTTGAGTGATAAATGTTGCTCGGAATATAAATGACAAAATGTGAACTTTCAAACTCCAGAGTTATCAATATAATATCCATCATATAATCTAGCCATCATCTTCAGATTCGCTCAAACACATTGTTTAAAAAATATAAATGGATTTTTTCAAAGAAAAATTGCTGTCGTAAATACTTCTTTGTATGGATCAGGGAATATTCTCTTTCAACCATATTTCATATGCAGCAGTGGCCCTATGAACTAGAGTCAGATACACTCGCTATAGCTAAGATTTTTCTCATTACATCTCAGATTTTCTTGTATCCCATTACATCTCAGATTTACACAAACATAGTCAATTTACCTCAACAGTTTTCAAATTGATCCTAATAAGCTCTTTACGACTCTCAAAATTTGGAAGGGGAATATAAATTCGCTTTTCCAACCTCCTCCTGTATAGCATCAGAGCATTAAATTAGATAAAGATTAACATCAGTAAGATACCTACAACATCTTTACAGACATACCTCTATAAAGATAGTGCACTCTAACCAAAAATTCGAAGAGCAGAAAACTCAATAAAATAAAAAGCATTGTTAACCTCAGTGCTTCATCTATGTCCCAAGGGAAGTTAGTAGCCGCCAAAACCATCACTATTTTGCGACTGCCATCTTCATTTTTAGAGGTATTGTTTACACCATCTACCTGAACAAGAAGTTCAGACTTAACCCTTCTAGATGATTCATGCTCCCCTGAAGCCCTGTAGTGTTGTAGTCATTAAATAGCAAAGGAAGTTTAGACCAATCGGTTCACTTTTCAATGCATAGCAAACAACTTAATGCATTGGAATCCATGTGTAAGTGAGATTAACAAACAAATGATACAGAGATTTTAAACTTTGAAGCACCATTATTAAAGATATTGAAAATGCAGAAAGCAACTTCCAGCATATGCCACAGATAAAACTAATTTTCATGCAAACACAAAAGTCTAACACAATGCACAATGTTGGGATAAAACATATAGAGCAAAAACTTTTCCCTCATAAGCACCTATGCAAAGAACTAATAGGAATCAAACCTCCACAGACCAGTGAAATACTTACCCCCTGGCATTGCACAGAGAATCAATCTCATCAATGAAAATTGTGCTTGGTGCATAAGCGCGTGCCAGATCAAATAAGCACCGCACCATGCGCTCACTCTCTCCACGCCATTTTGAAGCCAATGTAGCAGATGAAACATTGAAAAATGTTGTACCACACTCAGTAGCAACAGCTTTAGCAAGCAATGTTTTTCCAGTACCAGGAGGGCCAAACATAAGAACTCCTTTCCATGGTCTCCTAATTCCCTGCCACAAGAAAAGAAACATCAATAATCTTCATCAAGGAAAGGAAGTAGAAATGAAATTAAAACATTTTTCAACATGTCATTTAACTCCCAAAGATTTGGAATGCATGATTAAGTGACAAAATATAAAGCACCAAGAATTATTGCAAGATGAGAGTGTGAACAAAAATTATAATTCATCTCAACCATTCAAGTGTACCTGGAAATATTCAGGCATCCATAATGGAAGGACAACAGCTTCTTCTAGAAGTCTTTTTGCTTCACTAAGTCCTGCTACATCATCCCATCTAACTCCAGGAGTAGTTTCCAAGACATCCCTTTCAAGCATAGCAGCCAAATCAGGATCAGGTCCCTCATATTGTCCCTTCTTGCACTTTCCGTCTTCAGCATCACCGTTCTAACAATTCCATTTGCAAATAATTTCACATAACAAAGACAAATATGAATGTGAAATAACTAGACAACTAAAGACAAATGCTAAAACATTACAGACACTATTAGTACATCTAAATAATTGAACTTACAGCTGAATCTCCCTTGCCAGATTTTCCAGCACCAGTGCCTTTCTTTCCAGTAGTTGAAGCCCGAACCCCTGAATTCACCCTGCTTGAACCGCCAGCCTTAGGAGCACGGCCAGTTGTACTTGTTCTTGTCGCACCACCACGAGCCCAATTCCCATCCTGGGGTGATTTCCTCATACCCACTTGACCAGGCCTAGCAGGTCTCCTATTCGTGGTGTCTCTACTCGGAGGCCTCCACACATCAGGATCATCCATGTGAGCACCAGAAGAAGTAGGATACTCATCTAATGGTTGAAAAACAAAGGATGATTTAGCATTGATAGGTGGTGAAGCAGCACGTCGGCCTGTAGGAGTTTCCTTAAATGCCCTTCTCTCTGCATCTAATTGCTTTACAACTTCTGCCTCTTCTAAAATGGCTTTCTTAGCATTCATCCATTTTGTGCGAATTAAAGGGTCATCAACGGTGTTTAGATGCCTGAAACAAAAAGACAGTAAATGCAATCTCAATTAACAAATCCAATCGCCAAAAAATGAAAATCCAAATCGAACTAGCAACTCCATTTCCACCAAATCAAATCTTTCTCTATATTTATTAGAGTGAGAGATTAAAATAAATAAATATAAAAAAGAGTTGATTACTTGTTGATCTGAGCAATGGCGCCATCGAAGAAGATAATAGAAGTATCGTATAGACCTTCAAGAGCATATTCTCTAGCCAATTTCAAGTGCTCTTGTAATCCACTCAGTGAACTTCCTACCATTTTTCTTCTTATTCTTCTTTTCACTTCCTAAACTCAAAATCTAGGGTTTCATACTCTCTCTCTCTCTCTCTCCTCCCTCAGATTTTTTCTCTCTCTCTCTAAAAGACTGGCTTTCACTTCACAGCAACTTCTGCTCTCTCTCTCTACAGCTAGCTAAGGCTTGGCTTGGTCTGGCCAGGCCAGACTGAACTTTGACGGTGACGTTTAAACGATTAAAAGAAATCTGTGAAATGACGAGATTATCCCTCTAAGGTCCTATTGTCAAACCAAACGGCAACGTTTTAAATACTTTCGAAATGTCAGAATTCTTCTTAGGTTTTCTCGGAATTTACAATGTGATTTTGGGCCCTTAATGGGTTTGTCGGCCGTTAGGAGATGTGGGGCCCAAATTTGGCAGTTGTTAGATCCAATCCAAGGCCATCATATATTATTACCCTTTTGCCACCTTTTTTTTATTATTTTTTATTTTTTGGCCTTTTTCACTCTTTACTTTCTTTTTTATTTGCTGTTAAAGAAATCAGAGTCGCAGCCAATCCATATTTGAATTATTAAAGTTAATAACGTTAAGAAACAATGAAAAGAGAACAGAGAAAAAGTAAGTTAATATTGATTAAGAACTAAACAATATTTAAAAAAAAAAAAGAACTAAACAAAAGTATCAAAGACATTAATTTAAAATAATCATTTATATAATCTTAATTAATAATTAATTAGATTTACATTGTGAAGTATGCATCACATATGCATCAGTTGTTAAACTAAGCTAAATTTACACATCTCGATAATTTTATATTGATAATTTTTTTTTATTTTATATAATTAATTTTTACTGAAAGTTAAGTTTGAAATCGCTCACTTCTAAAAATGATTTTAATACTATTAAATAAATAAATTATTATAAAATAATTATCTTAATATTTGAATCAATATATTTTATTAAATTTATTTTTATCATGATTCATAATAAATAATAAAATTATATCATCAATTTAAATTAATTCTTAAAATTAACATATAGTAATAGTACTTATTATTTATAAAAAAAATATATATATTTAAAAAATTAAAACAAATAAAATTATATCACATAAAAAGATATAATAAATCGATTCAAAAAGTTATTGTTAACATTTTTTAAATTAATAGATTCAATATTACCAATTTATTTAATGGGAAAGGCAAGATTTGAGAAATTATGATGATCATAAACAATGCATTGCTGAATTGCTAGTTTGCTATAGCAAGTAACAATGATGGTGGCGAATTTCATGTCCTCATGCCCAACTAAAATGATGAAAAATCTCAAATTCAATCCTGGCTGCTGCGGACATGCTCATGGGGACCCTTTCCAAAAGTTATTGTGAAGCAATCATCATTATTTTCAAAGTTCTAAAAATCAACCCATTGCAAACCAAAATGAAAATAAAAATTGAAAATCAATCCACTTAGGCATTTTTGTCCCATGTGGAAGAGACAACTTCCACAAAAACAATTGACATGTGATCCCACAAAAACTTTATCTACCATACCAGTATTTACTGCCATTATGCATGTAATGAGCATCATTTTTCAGAAATGCATATGCAGTAAATAAATAAATAAATAAACATTGAACATTACTGAACTATTATTGTTCTACTTCAGAAAACTACAAGGTGAATGCCTTACATTCTACTTTAGACAATTCACCAGGTACATACTCTGATTATTCATATGCACCAGTTAAACAAACTGGCAACTGAATTTCCCATTTCAACATCAAATGGGCTGTAAAACAGTCACTCCTCACCCTCAGTCTCCACCATTCCATGGTTTACTAGTTCTTCTAACCCTTTCCTCAGCCTCTCTCCAGCAGTTTTACAATCAGCCTCTACCAAGCCCCCAAATGAGATCCTAAGATGCCCTGGGCATCCACAAGCATCTCCTGGAATCACAACTATCCCATGCCTCGTAGCAAGCCAGCGAACGACTTTAGCATCATCAACATATTTGTCAGGAAGCTTTGCCCATAGGTAAATTGCACCTTCTCCACCTTTCACAGCACCTTCGCCCAAAGGAGACAGAGCTTCCATAAGGATTTCTTTGTTCTTGACAAGATCTTTCACTCGCTCAGTTACCCACTCAGGTCCTACTTCCAAGGAATAGAGGGCAAGGTACTGTGAAATTAATGAGGCACAGATTGGTATATTGTCCTGAATTTTGAGGAGTTGAGTTGACAAGCCATCCACTTCTGATGGATATGCTATCTGCAGGTGTGCATTTCAATACTAGATGCATTAAATACATTGCCTATAAGGTACAAATGTATATCCATAACTTCTAGATGAATAAGTAATTAAAATTGAAGTATTTTTAATATGAATAACTTAATGTTTCATTCTAAAAAAAGAAAAACATATACATTGGATATAAGCCTCTAGTTATTAATTATCATGAGAGATACAGAGTGTTACTTACATATCCAACTCGCCATCCCATCATTCCGTAGGCTTTTGAGAAGGAAAAGATGTTGATAATGTGATCACCTTCTACACAGATATGTTTTAGACCATTATACATGAAATACCTACAAAGAAAGTTGTCAAGATCCATAAGTCAACACCATAAGATTATTCACTGAGGGGCAACAACTAATGCGTATTGTAGATCCTTAAGAGAACTGGGATGCATATAAGCAGCTAGAACTATTAAGAGAAGAATGCCACACCCCAAGCAACCACAATTAGTGACAAACTCATCAATTTGGCAATGATTTCAATGGCCCTTTTCTATAAGACAACTAAGAAACCATTAGGAGCACATTTGCTCCGGGAAAATCATAGCATATTTTCAACATGTATCCTTATTTCAATCAGAGATTACAACTTTCTGCTCTTGGTCACCCATTACTCCAAATGCAAAATACATGAACAAGAATGTGTGAAAATAGACCCTGTTTACAAAGTCTGAACTTCCCATCCACTACGTAAATCAAGGAGAGATTTCAAAGAACAGTGATATTGAACAAGTATAATAAGTTTGAAAGTTGAATATGAATACTTCCTGGATGAACAGCATTGTATATATCACTGTTCACTAGCCTTTCTCCTAATAATGCAACAATAAGTTGTCTTATGAATTAATTCTCAATTAAAATTAACCTAATAATGTTTTAAAGAAATTAGAACTTCTTCTCTCGCCTAATTCAATAGGATATATTAAAATGCACAAAAATCTTAACATGAAAATAACTGCTATATCAGATGCATCTATGATACAGTAGAAAACTTACTCATATGTGTTATCTACAATAAGCCAGGATCCAGCTTCTCTGCATAGATCTGAAATCCTCTGCCCAATACAAAGAGATATCCTACTTAGAATACTTGCAAAAGGTCAAATAAGAGCATATGCACAAGTGTAAGGGTTTTTAGCATATGTGTATGAGAGCGAGGCATATGTGCACATACAGAGGATGAGAAGAGAGGTAAGGAGATGGAGAGATGGAGAAACCTTAAGGAGGGGCTCTGGAATGTATGTCCCAGAGGGGTTACCAGGGTTAACGACAGTCACGACCTTCGGAACTGGTCTAGTTTCTGATAGGGTCCTTTCCAACCAGTCTGAAATTCAAAATAACATGAAAAATAATACAATCAAGGACAGACTACTACAGAAAGAAAATGCACCTTGATAACTTATATTAGATGTGCATTAATCTCCTGTGGTTCCTTGTTCAAAATAAAGGATGTTTTTCTTTTCCACAGTCAAATAGTTGGCTTACATAATAAAAGCAGCACATTTCAATCTACTAAATCCCATCCATCCCCATCCAGCAGCTTGAACCTAAGATTTCTAAGTTGAAATCCTAAGTTTTGACTACTGAACTGTCCCTTCAGGGATATCTGACTGTACTATTACATTCCTCTCATCTCATCCAGTAGAGTATGACTATGAAACCCAGATTGGACTCTATCCAAAAAAGTGAGAAGCACATCTGACTTAAAATACCCAGGAAGACCTTTCAAATAAATACTCCATATTGCTACAAGAAAAAGGTATAAATGATATGCAATGAGTAGTTATCAAGGTCTACCTGCATCAGGATGAAGTGTCTTTGGGTTACCAGAACCCACTAAAATCTTAGTGACACCTGTCATCTGGAAGGACATGTATGCATTGAAATAGTAGGGAGCAAACATAACTACAGAATCCCCAGCATCACACAACGTAAGAACAAGATTTGCAAATGCCTGCCATTAAGCAAAGTAAATAAATTTTCAGAATTTTGGAAAACATATGAGAATTATGATATTTGGCCATGGAATACACACATTAACTATTTTTCACATGCTGATAAAATAATTCTATGAAACTTGCTGATTGTTGTTGAAGGGCTCCAAAAAGCAATAAGGCCGTCTTTAACTTGCATATTTTCATTTATTTAACCTAAATACTAGTTGATTTCTATTCCAACTTTTATAAGAATGAACAACATAAATTCTAAAAAGCATAGCTAATCACCTGATTTGCACCTGCAGTAACCATAACTGAAGAATTTACCAATTTATTCTCCTTTCGCAGCTTCAGAACAAAGAGAAAAATATTAGTTAAATGTAATATACATATAAATTTGCAGTGCATGTGGTCAAGAATATTGTTTCTAAACAAAGAACAATAGAATCAATTAAGAATAACGTTGGCAAAGTATTTGAAAATATGTAAGACTTTACAGTGCACATAAAATGGAAACAATGCTATGCTTGATAAGCACAAGAGATAAAAATAAAAATGCATCTAGCAGTGAAGAGTGAACAAATTAAATCATCTAAGCCACACATGTATTTTAGTGCCTTGGCTCATTAGACACAAATGACCAGAGTAGAAGATTAATTAGTTGGAAGAATATTAAGCATTCTAATTCATATACCTTCAGTGTCAATGCCTCCCTGAGTTCAGGAATACCCTCATCAGCACCATAACGACTAATGGAAGGCTCCCATAAAAGGCCTTGCAACCTTTGTAAAGCTGGGGTGGGTGGTTGCCAATAAACGACCCCCTATAGTAGTGTGTATATCAGCCAAAGAATGAGAATCAGTCAACTCAAAAAAATTTTACATACCAAACGCAATGAGAGGACCATAACCAATACCAAGTAAAGTCATCATATTCCAATTGATGAACTACTTAGATATAAAACCAAAACATTGGGGCCATTAACCAAGTTAGGGTAAATATATATATATATATATATATTTACTAAAATAGGGTGCTTCGAAAAATATTTACCAAAACAAGATGTTTTGAAAAATATTTACCAATATAGTTTTTTTTTTTTCTAACTAGGATACAAAAGTAAAAAATTTAAGAAAATAACAAAAAATCGACAAATGTAAAAATAATACAACATGCTTATACATATTTTTTAGAAATAAATTATATATTCTTAATTAATCTTAAAAATATCTAATTCTTAAAAATTACACTATAAATTTTACGTTAGTAATTTTGATCTTATTAATTTAAAAAAAAAAATTGTATTAAAATTAATATTTATAATTTTTGTGTAAAAAAATTGGGAAAATATAAAAAATTAAGTTATATATAAAAATATTTTTGAAATTATTAATAACTAAATTTAATTTTAATTTGTTTTTAATATGTAATGGATAAATATTACAAAAAGACATATTTTATTTTTTCTATGGGATTACTTGGAGTAAAGATTTATATATATATAAAACTAAAATATTATATATATATATATATATATATATATATATATATATATATATATATAACTAAAATATTCTCACATCTATTAAACTATACAATTATTGCTGCTAATAAACACTACATATAAGTAATTTAAAACTTGCATATAAAAAAATTGTAAAATTCAATTTCTTATCCCTTTTAAACTTATTTCTTTTAATTTCACAAAATCAATCTCAATATTTTATTTTTTTAATATAATATCAATTTTGTATCTAATATTCAAAAATGAACACAAAAAACTCGCGCAAAAGAAAATAAAGATAAGTACTTTTATAGAGAAAAATAAAATATTTATTTTTGAAAAATTAAAATTAACTTAATTAATTACTAAAAATAGAAACTAAATATCTTATATAGAATATTGTTTTTTTGAATTAATTAAACGTTATAAAATATATTTTTAAATAAATTATTAATATAATATATATAAAAAATTAGATTAGTTTAGATACATGTTCACATAATGTTATTTAATATTGCTAATTGGATTTAGAAAAGACACAACTAGAATATTATTTTGCTTAGCAATTTTAATTTTTTGTATATAATTTTACAAATAATTTTAATGTATGGAAAATTATATTTTTTAATGTCTTTGATGTTTTTTAAGTTTTAGATACAAAATTGACAAGACATTAAAAGATAAAATGTTTTGATTGATTTTGTGAAATTAAAAGAAACAAGAGATTAAATTTTACAATTTTTATAGCTTTATAATTGATATACAAGTTTTCAATTATTTATATGTTTTATTTGAATTAGAGTTAATAATTGTATAGTTTTATAGATGTGATAATATTTTAGTTATAGATATATATTTTTACTCTAATTCAAGTACTCTCATAGAAAAAAATATATATATATATATTTTTTTTGTAAAATTTATCCGTACATATTAAAAATAAATTAAAACTAACTTTTAATTATAACAATTTCAAACTTAATTTTTTATATAACTTAATTTTTTTATATTTTCCTAATTTTTTACACATAAATTATTAAATTAATTTTAATACAAATTTTTTTAAAATTAATAAAATCAAAATAACTTATATAAAATTCCTAGTATAACTTTTAAGAACTAGGTATTTTTAAGGTTAACTAAAATATAAAATTTATTTCTAGAATTTTTTTTAAAAAAATTATGTATATATGCATGTGATGGACACAGCATGCATGGCTCCTTTGGCATAGAGCCATCCCAATCAGCATTTGTTGACTTTTTTTTTTTGCTTTTGACTTAATTTTTTTAAGTTTGTATTCTAGTCAGCAAAAAGACCCTATATTGTTTTTTTTTTTTTTTTTTTTTTTTTTTGAGAAATATATTGGCAAATATTTTTCAAAACATCTTATTTTAGTAAATATATATATATATATTTTACACTAATTTGGTAAATGGCCCAAAACAATGTGTATTCAAAATTTCAAATTTCTAAAAGTAATTTTGCCTTTCCAAGCAACTTGGCAAAAGAATGAGTAAAAAGCTGTAAATTTTCTAGTCTCTATGACCAAACCCATCAAATTTTGTTAGCCTCGACTAAACAAATGAAAAACAGAGAAATGCATTGCATCCAAAATGGCCTAAAGTTTGACAGTCAGAACAAATAAATAAACAATGAAAGAAATGCCACAATGTAATAGACTGAAAATAATTCAGTAAGGCAAAGAAGAGCAAGAAGTTATTAGAGTAATAATACCTTGGTGTAGTCTGTATTAAGAGAAATTTCTTTCTGCAGTACAGATTGCTAGGAATGTCAGAATGCAATCCTTTTTAAGAGAGAAATTTGGCTTTTGTATTTGTTGACTGCAAATGTCTATTTCTTGCGAGTGTATTTTGCTTCTTATGGCTATTGTTATTCCCTTTCATTAAGTATTTGATTGAGAGAGGGGATGAATGAAACTTAATACTGGTTTATGAACTGCAATACCTAGAGTTTAGTGAAAGGACCAAACCTTTGTTTGTTATTTCTGCTGTGCAATTTAGTGAAATGAAACTAAGTTTAATCATTTGGTTTGATTTCAACTTCAAGAGGGAGTGGACGGAGGGTGCCATTCTCACTCATGTTAAAATCCTTCAAAATATATAAATAAAACTTCAAGAGGGCTAATTCAGTCTTTTCATTGTATTTTACAGGAGTAGGACAAGTTACGGGCCAAAACTTCTTCATGTGGAATGGGAGGATTTCAGTTTTAGCAATTGAGAAGTAGCAGATCATTTATGAAAGGACTAAATTACCCTGGACAACTTCTTCTTGTGTAAAGAAGCTGGATCTGGTCTTTTACTTGTGCTGCTGATTGGTTTTGTATTTACAGTTGTACCTGGAGCCTTCGTAATTGGACAAAAATTTGGGCTTTATAATAGTTTTGTATCTTCTGAAAACATTTTTTCTACCTAAATTTTAGAAGGGTTGATTCTGTAAATGTACCTGGAACAAAATTTCCTGGATTATCTTAATTCTCTTTTACTTGTAAAAATATAGAATTTACCTTTCAAAATCAACACCAAACATGCCCTTATCCTCAAAGAAGAAGAATGTGAAGTATTTCCAGTTCTCAATACTCACAGGTAGAATGCTCAAGAGACGTACTAACAATCAAGCATTGGAAACTAAAGCAGACAACATCCACTTCTCATTTTTAATACCTAATTAACAAAAAAGTATAGAACTGCAACATTGAAAAAGGAGGAAAAAAAAAAAAAACAAACCTGGGCCAAAGAAATCACATCTTTCGCTCCTCGGATCAATTCCTGTATCTGCAAAATAAACACATTCCATATTTTCATTATCAAAACCACCCATCCAGTTCCTACAAACAAAAACCATAAAAATTTATTCAAAATGCAATATATATTGCAACATTTTATATGCATAATCTCCCACTTGCACCAAAAATTTATTCTTTTTTCATGTCATACACCCAATAGAACACTTCCTCCAGGCAACACACAGCACAAACAAATCTCCACTCCCCTATTCAAAAGGACAAATTTAAACCCAAAAACAAAAAATGGATTGTAAATAAATACCTGAACCATGATTGGCGTCTCAGTCTCCAAAACCCTCCTGGCAAGCTTTCCATAGGAACCCATTTCACTTTTCCTTCAATACAAAAAGTCCACCAAGACTCTTTCTCACAAAACTTGCAGATAAACTCTAATTTGATTCAATTCTCAATGACACACCTACCAAACAAAGTTGAAATCTTTTTGCATAAAGCGGTTAATAGAGGGATGAGTTTTGCTTTTCAAGGTTTACAAGATTAGTTAGGCACGTCTCAACAACCCCACCAAGAAGACTACTATTATAAACAAATCCCATTTAAGGTATAAGAGATTAGTTGGGAAAGATGCATGCTGCACGCTTCATTACTAAAGAGAGAGAGAGAGAGTCAAAATGGTAAGCTATTCATGTGTATAATTTTTTTTTCCTTTTAGTTTTGTATTCTTTGTTAGCTTTTATCTGTTATCAATTCCATTGTTGACCAGGAAATAGTAAAAAAAATTAATGGAAATTAGACCCAAAATAAAAATAATTTTGCAGCAACAATTTTGTCTAGCAAAAACAAATAAATACCCACAATCTCTATCTATATGAGACCCAAAAGTGAAGTATTAATCAAATCCCTTTTTGGGAATTAGTGAATAAATATAAATAATTCAGCTGAGCTGAGAATCTCCTATAATTGGGCTTAGTTTTTAATAAATATAATAGAAGAACAGAGTAGCAGAAACAGAGGATCTACAACGTGCCAATACAATACTTCCTTCCAGATTATAATTTCCAGAAATTCAGATTCACAGTAAACCCATTTGAACAGGAGTTCAAAATCCCAGGAATAAAGAAAATTAAAATAGAAAGAGGATGGGAAAACAGAACAGAACAGTTGAGAAATTCAATTCCTGGGATTGGAGATAAAGAGTAATAAAAAGGGGAGAATTGAGGAGAGATTGAGGTGGGATACCGAGGAGAGAAAAGGCCATTGGATTTGTTTGCAATGAAATCAGAACCTCACAAAACGACGGATTGAGCGGCTGCTGTGTTACTGTTTTGTTATTTTAGAGCTAAAAAAATTTTTTAAATTTTATAATATAATATTATTAATTATAGTAAATTTAATGTTATATTTTTTTATATTATTTTATATAAAAAAATAAAACATTAAATTTATTATAATTAATAGTATTATATTATAAATTTTACAAAAATTTTATAAAATTTTTAAACACTAAAATAACAATATAATAGGACTATTGTGACAGCACCTCAACCCCAAAACGATGTGGAAACTGCTTGGATTTTGTGCTAGAAAAAAAATGCTCTACTCTCTGTCAAACCAAACCCCACTCTCTCTCTCTCTCTCTCTGACCACTTAAACAGAAACTATAGGTGTAGTATAATTATTAAATTAAATAAATATAATTTAAAATTTTATTATTTTTTTACTCAAATTTATAAAAATAATATTTGATTTTATATAATATTTTATAGGGATAATTACTATAAAATCCCTGTATTTTGCCATATTATACTAAAAAGTTCTTATGTTTTCAAAATTATACTATAAAGTCCCTGTATTTTGATTCCGTTACAATATGAGATCCTTCCGTCAAATCCACCATTACAATATGTGAAAAGACGTCACTACCCTTACTTATATACAAAATCTGAACAGTGAAAATCAGTTCAACGATCTGTCCCTCTCATTTTCTTCGCTCTCAACTGCTTCTCATTGTTCCAATACCAAATTATAACTTCTGAAATTTAAAATTTTCAAAAACAGAAATTTTTTTGATAAAAATCTTCAAAGAAACCACTATTTTCGAGAAGAAGTTACGTTACCCATTATTTTTCGTCTACCCATTCTATATTTTCGAATAGAACACTGGTTAGAAATAGCAAATGAGGTATATGTTTAATTGTGCATTGTTGATTTAATCTTTTTGTATGTTGAAGGATGAGTTGATGATTTGGGTTTTGAATTGTTATCTAAAAATGGGTGGGTTTGCATGGGGTTGCAGAAAAGGAGGTAAAAAATTACTATTTTTTTTTCTTAGTTGTGGAGTTTACGGGCTATATCTATGTTTTGGCTATATCTTAGTTGTGAAGTTTGGGGGTTAGGGTTTGAGTATGAAAACTTAAATTTAATAGGTATAAAATAATGAATGTTAGTTGTTGGAGATTGTAAAATAATATTTCAGGTTGTTTTTGCAAATAAGTGTGTCAGCCATTGACTGCATTTGTTTATTATTATTTGTTTGTTTATTGTTTATGGGTGTAACAGTGTGAAAGTTTGCAAATTCCTCTGCCATTGCTCATATTTATTTCATTTCTTCTTGATTTTCAGATGGCATATGCAAAATCATATATTTTGCATCTTAATTTTGATGATTATGAAGCATACATTGACTATGTGGAGCCAGATACATATTCCAGAGTAATACTAGTCAGAGATTGCTACAAGGCTTTTGAGACATTAACAGCCCGAGATATTGAGATAAGTAGTGGGAATGGGAAGATATTGAGGACTGATGTAGATGTGGATGATATGTTCAGACAATACAGAGATAATCCTGAAATTCCTATATATGTAGATGAGATAGTGGAACCTATTGATGTTGCTAGACTTGAAGTTGAATTTGAGGCAAATGTGGAACCTGAAACAGTTGTATTAGGTTCAGATGAAGATAAACTAGTTACCGGAGAACCAGAAATTGATTATCATCCTCAACATACCTTTCCCACCATACCTGAAACTGAACCAGAGGAGTATGTACAACCTGAACCTGAAGCAACCCCACATTATGAACCTGAGCATACCCCAGAAACTGAAGCTGAACCTACCCTACAAATTGACCCTCAAACTGAACCTACCCTACAAACTGAACCTACCCCACAAACTCACCCATAAACTGAAACTACCCCACAAAGTTACCCTTAAAATAAACCTACCCCACAAACTGAAATTGACCCTCAAACTGACCCTACCCCACAAAGTTACCCTCAAAATGAACCTACCCCCACAAACTGAAACTGACCCTCAAACTGAACCAATCCCTCAACCAGAAAAACCTACCCCACAAACTGAACCAGAAAACCCTACCCCACAAACTGAACCAGAAAATCAACCTGAACCTACCCCACAAACTAAACCAGAAAACCCTACCCCACAAACTGAACCAGAAAATCAACCTGAACTTACCCCACAAACTGACCCTCAAACTGAACATATGCAACCTGAACATATGGAACCTGAACATGTTATGAGGGGCAGAGGTAGGGGCAGGGGCAGGGGCAGAGGAAGAGGCAGTGGCAGGGGAATTGGTAAGGGAAGTGGTAGGGGAAGTGGCAGAGACAGTGGCAAAGGCAGTAGCAGCAGGAGGGGAGTTAGACAAAGAATGAGTAGGGCAAGAGTAACTAATGATGTGGATAGTGGAGAAAGTGATAATGAATATATTTTTCTGACAGTGATGATGGGGATTGACTACAAGAAGGAGGTGAAGTTAGTAGTGATAGCCAAAGTAGTGATAATGATGAGATGAGTGATGTTAGTGATGAAGGAGTTCAGGATGATCCTTATGATATACTGAATGAAGATGATGGATTGAGTGATGCAGGTTCTGATAGTGACTTGATGAGCCATGCAGTGATTGATTCTGAAGAAGAAGATGTTGATGCTAGTAATAGGAAAAGAAAAAGGAGGAGCAAAACATACAAAGATCAATATGCCAATGAGTGGCAGTGGGATGGACAATCTAAAATTTTTTTTGAAGTAGGACAAGTTTTTGGGGATGTTACTGTATTTAGAAAGGCTCTTTCTGATTATGCAATTAAAGGCGGATATAAGCTACAGAGGTTAAAAAAATGATGGGGAGAGGGTGACTGCTAAATGCACAGGTGAAAATTGTAATTGGAGAATTCATGCATCAAAGTTGGATGACAATCATACATTTATGATTAAGACTTTGATGAATGAACATACTTGTGTGACACCAACTTCAACAAGGAATCCAGATGCAACAACCAGATGGGTGTCAAGCGAACTCATGGAAATGCTTAGTGCTAACCCAAACATGAGCTATGAATTAATGAATCAGCAATTAAGCAGTAAATGGGGGATTAATTTGCCAATGTGGCAATTGTATAGAGCAAGGGCCCAAGCTAGGATGCAATATGAGGGTACACACCAGGATAGTTATAGAAAACTTAGAAAGTATATGAAGTTTGTATTACAAGTTAATCCTACTAGTGTAGTCAAGTTTGAACCTGTTGAAAAATAAACTTCTGATGATCCTAGGAAGTTCAAGAGGATATTTGTTTGTTATAAGGGTGCAATTGATGGGTTTAAAGATGGTTGTAGACCATTTATAGGCATGGATGGATGCCATTTGAAGGGGCCTTTTGGTGGGGTACTATTGAGTGCAGTTACTCTGGATGGTAATAGAGGTATTCTGCTATTGGCAATTGCTATAGTTGAGTTTGAGTTTAGAGATACATGGATGTTCTTTTTGGACCTACTGAAGGATTGCATTGGCAACTATGAAA
>CANXYC010911037.1:0-17107 GCA_948193065.1 Aleurites moluccanus | reverse complement strand
TGATATAGAAGGATATGATTGATTTGATTTGATTATATGTATGAATATGGCAAATGTATGATAAAATATGATGTTACAATTTATTTGATGTTTGATGAGATTTATGATTCGTGAGTTCTACGGGTTTATGGTGGCCTTAAGCCTACCCTTACCCTAGGATCGTCGCACCACTAGAGTTGGGATGTGACATAGAATATATAGAATAATGAGAGTCTCAATGTGCAAAAAAAAGTCATGTTCATGCAATGATTGAGATAACGGAGAATCTTTCTATATAGAGAAAAGTAGAGAATAATATAGTTCGATACTTTGATTGTATGCACGTGCTGTTGCGATTTAACAATATAATGGCTATTAATGAACCAATTCAATTATTTATGAAGTTGTTGGTGATTCCATTGATTTGGCAGCGACTACTTCAAAATCATTCATATATATGATTCTTAGTAGTCAGTAATATGTATTTAATGTAATTTTTTCAATTATCTAATTATGCAATTATCTATTTGCAAGTGTTGCTTGTAGTTGTGTTAATGTTAGAAGCAACAATTAGGTCAAATTAGGTTGGATCATTTTGAGTTCATATTATTTTCTAATAGAGTAATGTCGGGTCTCATTGTTTTTTGTACATGTTCATTTAGTAACATTTATCAAGTTGAGTTTTAGTATAAAGAAAGACTATCTTAGATGTTATAGATATGGAAAGGTCGCTAGCTTGATTCCTCACTAAAGCAAAATAAAACAATTAAATTTTTTTTTACCTGATTCGGTCAACTCATAATCAGATCCAAAGTTGACTCTATTGTGTCAAAATTGATTTGACCCGAATGTTTATCTCTAACTGAATCTGAGAAAAAAAATTCAGATTATTTGATATTTCATATGGGTTTAAATAAGGTTTTGACCATCATTTTTTATACAAATTCATATCGGATTTTCGAATTGAGTAAAAAATTGTCACCTCTAGTTAATGTCTACAAGAATGAACTTTTCCTTATCAAACCACTACAATATTATATTTGAGTTAGTACGTGTTTTTCTTTAATGAATTTATAGACTACTTTATACTTTCAGTCACTTGTACAAGTACTTTTGTATGCTTCACGTAATTAGTTAATCAATAATGTTTGTTTCTTAAGGCACTCTGCTTAATTTTCTTTCTTTAGTTCTATGATATTTGTTATATGCTCATTTCTTTTTTGCACTTATTAATAGTATATTCCCCTTCTTCTTCATTAAAATTTCCTTTTATTAACCGATTGTAGATATATATAGCAATATATATGAGAAAATCAATGATGTACATGTGTTTTCAATTGTGACCATCATTCATGTGAAGTTGTGTTTTGATAGAGAATATATCATAATTTTTTTTTTGTGTGTGTTTACATAATATTTTTCATTTTTAAATTATCTTAAAAAAATTCTAATTAATATATTGAGCAAGATAGAAGGATGAACAAAAAGAAAAAATTAAAGAAAGAAAATGTGGAATTATCGATATGATAATTCTTAGTAGTCAGTAATATGTATTTAATATAATTTTGTCAACTATCTAATTATGTAATTATATATTTGCAAGTGTTGCTTGTAGTTGTGTTAATGTTAGAGGCGACAATTAGGTCAAATCGGGATGGATCATTTTGAGTTCAGATTATTTTCTAATCGGGCAATTTCAGGTGCAGTCTTTTATTGGATATGTTCATTTAGTAACATTTACCAAGTTGAGTTTTAGTATAAAGAGAGATGATATTAGACCTTATAGATATAGAAAGGTCACTAGTTTGATTCCTCACTAAAGCAAAATAAAACGTTCAAATTTTTTTGATCCGATTCGTTCAACCTTTAATCTGATCCAAAGTTTTCTCAGTTGGATCCTATTAATCTTGTGATACCCCTTTCATTTCACTCTTTTGTTAGTAGGAGCTTCAAGTCCTCTTTTTTGATATTCTGCATAAAATATAGTTCCCACATTAGTTGAATTGTTGCTCCATTCTAGTCCATCCATGCGAGTTAATTATATTGTCTATAAAGTTTTGCAGCACTATTTTCCTTGAGTAATTTCTCCATGGCCTCCCTAGATATGACTTGATGGATGATGATCCATTTTTCTTAAGGTCATCATCTATTGTGATAATGCAGTTGTGAATCATTATCCTTGTGCTATGATCAGACTTACTTCTTCCTTTTATGGTACTAGTGATTGTATTTGATGTACCTTTTGGGGATAGTTGAAGATAAACACTGTAGTTTTGGAGAATCACAGTCGCATCTCTAAAAATAAAATCAATCATACCATAAATCTTACATTCTCTATAAAATTGCTTATTCTCATAAGAGTGAAGTGTGTCTTGATACCCATAAAATTTGCAGCGGTAAAAAGCTGAATTAACATTATTGCATAGCATTACAACTAGCTATTTTACTACCCCATCTGTATTTTCGATTGTCATATCCATTGGAGTGAAACCATGGCCTTCGAACCCTGATAAATAGAATGCAATTGTCAGACATGTGAACATAATAAGTTCTATAATGAATTTGAAATTTTGAAATTATCATAGGTTGGATATCGCATTATATATTAGAATTTGTTGCAATGATTCTTCAATTTGAAATTTTCAACAATTTAAAGAAGAAAAATTAGCTAATGTTGTTGTATCATATATCCTAATGCCTCCTTTGTAGCTTCTGCTTCCTGAAATGATAGTTTGATCAATCCCATCATTAATGAAGTTGATATTTGTTATATCTTTTTCAACAATTATATTTTGTACTTTCCTCTCATGATTCTAATATTAAAACGCCTATTGCTGAATTTTGGAGCAGCAGCAATAGCATCCATTATCTTAGTATAATTTCCCTTAGCAAATGTGTCAATGTTAGAGGCGAAAATTAGGTCAAATCGGGTTAGATCATTTTGAGTTCAGATTATTTTTGAATCGGATAATTTTAGGTGTCATCTTTTGTTGGACATGTTCATTTAATAACATTTATCAAGTTGAGTTTTAGTATCCAAAGAGATTATCTTAGACCTTATAGATGTGGAAAGGTCACTAGTTTGATTTCTCACTAAAATATTTAATTTTTTTATGACCCGATCCGGTTAACCCGTAATTTGATCCAAAGTTAACTCTATTAATCTTGTGATAAGGAGCTCCGGGTCCTCTATTTTGATATTCTACATAAAATATGGTTCCCACATTAGTTGAATTGTTGTTCCATCTTAGCACATCCACTCGGGTCAATTATATTGTCTATATAGCTTTGTATCACTATTATCCTTGACTAGTTTCTCTATGGCCTCCCTAGATATGACTTGATGGATGATGATCCATTTTTCTTAAGGTCATCATCTATTGTGATAGTGCAGTTGTGAATCACTATCATCATGTTACGATCAGACTCGCTTCTTCCTTCTATTGTAATAGTGATTGTATTTAGATGCACCTTTTAAGGGCAGTCGAAGATAAGTACCACATTTTGGGAGAATCCCAGTTGAATAGCCAAAAATAAAATCAATCATACCATAAATCTTACATTCTCTATAAAATTGCTAATTCTCATAAGAGTAAAGTGTGTCTTAATACCCATAAAATTTGCAGTGGTAAAAAGCTAAATTAACATTACTACACAGTGCTACAACTTGCTCTTTTACTGTCCTAACTGTATTTTTAATTGTCATATCCATTGCAATGAAACCATGGCCTTTGATCCCTGATAAATAGAATCCAATTGTCAGATATGTGAACATAATTAATTATACAATGAATTTGAAATTTTGAAATTATCATAGGTTGGATATTGCATTATATATTAGAATGTGTTGCAATGAAGCTTGGGTTTGAAATTTTCAACTATTTAAAGAAGAAAAATTACCTAATGTTGTTGTATCATATGTCCTAATGCCTCTTCTGCTTCCTGAGATGATAGTTTGATTAATCTCATCACCAATGAAGTTGATATTTGTTTTATTTGTTCCAACAATTACATTTTCCGTGTACTTTCTTCTCATAATTCTAATATCAAAATGCCTCTTGCTGAATTTTGGAGCAGTTGCAATAGCATCCATTATCGTGGTATAATTTCTCTTGCCATTTTTTGTTACTATAAGATCAATGTGGGCTTGACGAGCTTGAATTGTTCAAGATAGATGAATAGAAAGAGTACATAGAAGAATTGGACATCCAATATGCAAAAAAGCCATATTTATGTAAAGATAATGGAGAAGCTTTCTAGCTAAAGAGCAGTAAAGAATGGCCACAAAAACTCAGCTGACAACAAAGCTTTAAAGCATTAAAATTGAAAACAAAAACTAACCCTTATTTACTTGGACATAGAAATATAATTGTCAGGTTTTATATTTGCTTTACCAATAATCCTATGTGAATGGCTGGATTCTAAGATATATTTACTTTGAACTTTATACTTTTTTACAATTATACTCCATTCTTTTTTATTATTAATTGTATCCTAATTTAAAAATTTTAGTTGCAATTCGATCCTAAAATTAAATTAAAATAATAATAATATATTAATTTAAAGTACAAAAGTGAAATTGATCTAAAACTTATTATATCATACTATCAATTATTCGATCTCTAAACTTCAATATATAGGAATTAATTTGTTATTCAATTTTGTGAGTTATATAAAAAATAAAGTTTTAGGCTTTGAATCAAAAGTATCAAAATACAAAATTATTAAATTAAAATGATAAAATTAAATTAAATGACACTAATTAGTAAAAGTTACAAAATTTTGAAATTGTAAAAATTAGAATTGATTTAATTGAATGATAAAACTGAAAAATTTTCAAACTTTGGATCATTGTTGTTGAAATTAAATTAAGTAAATTCTAGAACACTTAGTAAAAAGTTTGAAATAATTAAATTCAAATAATAATTTTTAATTTGGTTATCTAAGAAGATCAATCTAATTTCTTTTAACCTAAAAGGTAAATTAGTGTGGTGATGTATGCTATATTATAGCCTAGCAAAAATAATTGTCTTATACAATCTGAGATACATTTGGTTTAGTTGTATTTAGATCTGATTATGAGTTTGAAGTCTCGCTCGATCCGTTTAATAATAATATCGAGTCTACATAGAAATTTTTTTTTGAAGTCTTGCTCCGAGCTTGACCTAAAAAAAAAAATAAGATTTTATAAATCTGGCTTGAAATTAAGTAAATTTTATCTAACTTAACCGAATCAGATTATATATATATATATATATATATATATATATATATATATATATATTACCCTAAGGTTTGAGATTTTAATCAAGTTATTTTGCTGAGCAGATCTAACAAAAAATAAATAAATAAATAATGGGAATTCCATAGCTTTAGTCCTATTAAACTTGTGATAGTCCTTCCACTTGACTCTTCTATTTGTAGGAACTCTAGGTCCTCTATTTTGATACTACGCATAAAATATGGTTCCAAATTTAGTTGAACTTTTGCCCCAGTCTAGCCATTCACGCAGGCCATTATATTATCTATAAAGTTTTGCATGACTATTATCCTTGAGTAGTATGGATGATGATATTTTTTTCTTAAGATCATCAACTATTGTGATTGTGCAGTTGTGAATGACTATCCCTATATTGTGAGTAATGACTATCCCTATATTGTGAGTAATTTGCAAAGGTGATCACTAAACTATATACTTTATTTTAGTATAGTCACTTAAGAATTTTTTCATTATTATGGTCACTTAACTAGCTAATATGTTTTATCGCGTCTAAAATAACCGACTTGGCTCGTCGTTGTTTTCATAGCATGCTGAGTCATCATTAGTGACCTGGTGACGTAATTTGACATGGGACCCACCATCACACATCAAGTTCATTTAACCCTAAGTTAATTAATTCTTATCATTTAACCTAGGTTAAGCAAAACTTAGAAACTCTCTCTCTCTACATTCTCTCCCCAATTTCACCATTAATTTCTCCTGTTGAAATCACTTGGCATCACACATCCATCAACCACCATCACACCTCCATCTTTTTTCTTTAAGAATCATCACCATGAGATTAATTTAGGGTTCTAACAAACATCCCCAATTACACGATTAATTCAGGATTCAAAAAAATTTGGGATTTTCTGATTCGCCATAAAGTGAAAGCGCAGGAAAATTGATGAAGCGCAGGCAGGAAGTACTAACAACGGTGGTACTACTAAATACTCCGCTCCTCCATTAGCTTCCTCTTTCTTTAGTTTCAACGTCTTTACTCTTCGTTGCTTCCTCACCTCCTCTTTTCTTCAGAAACGGAAAGGATTTTGTAGATCTTTCTACAGATTTTTTATTTTTTTCGTTGTAGGCTTCTTTTTAGGTATGTTCTTGTTTGGCCACGTGGAAAATGTTTTCGGAATCATGATTTTTCATTCAAAATCAGGCCGCCACATGTGTTCAATTGGACGACGGCGGTGACGGTGATAATCAACAAGATGTTTTTGCGCTAAATACTGTCAGCCTCAGGGTTGATACACAAGTTAACTACGTTTCAAGATTTGATTACGTTCCGAAGAAGCAATTAATCATAGTTACATCGACTTATAATCGTGTTTTGCAAGCCTACTTTTTTAATAGATTGGGGCAATTGCTCAGGCTAGTGCAACCTCCCTTGTTGTGGATTGTGATGAAAATGAAAACGACATCGGTGGAGACAGCAGATATTCTGAGGAAAACGGGGGTGATGTATAGGCATTTGGTATGTGAGAAGAATTTGACGAATGTGAAAGACAGGGGTCCACTAGAGGAATGTGTGATGGTGGGTACCACGTCAAGGCATGTCAGCAGGTCACTAATGATGACTCAGCAAGCCACCTAAGTAATAACAAGCCACGTCGGCTATTCTGACCAGAAACATCACTGTGAAACTGCGATAAAACATATTAGCCAGTTAAATGACTATAATAATGAAAAAATTACTTAAGTGACTATAGTAGAATAAAACATATAATTCAGTGACCGCCTATATAAATTACCCCATATGTTGTTGTTAGGCTTGTTTTTTTCTTATGCTATATTAGTTATTGTGTTTGATACACCTTGTGGGAGTAGTTTGAAGATAAATGCCACAATTTTGGAAAACCATACTCTCATCTCCAGAAATAACAATGAATAACAAGTTTAATGTGGGCACACTTCATGTATTCAAATATTTATTTTAAGGGTTAATTAAAAAAAAATTATATAGGTACACAATTTTTTAATTTTTGATAAAATTTGCATTTGATCACATTTCAACCGCGTTGGAGCTAATGGGATAATTTTTTATTGATATTTTGCCACGTGATGTGGCAAAAAATTAATTAATGTTAATATTATTATTATATATTTTTATTTTATTTTATTATTTATTAATATATATATATATATTAAGAAATATTTTAGTCTAGACAATAATAATAATAACAATAAAAATAATAATAATAATATAAAAATTAATATATTTTTTAATTTAATATATTTATGTTCCATTTTATTTCTATTTTTATATATTATCATTTATTATAAAATATTCTAAATTATAAAAAAAAATCTCGATTTTGACACTTCATCGAAGTAAAATAAATTTAAATATTAATATTATAATTATTAATTCAAATTTTTACTTGAAATCTAATTAATAATTCAAATTTTGATGGAAAAAAATTTTGATTTTCTTTTTAGATGATATACTTGTTAGAAAAGAAATTTGTTAAAATTTGCTATTAACATGTCTTAGTTTTATTCTAAATATTGAATTAAATCAAGATGATTTGCCTAACATAACATGTCTTCCTTTTTTTGTTACAAACCCGAGACTAAAAAGTAATCTTTTAATGTTTTATACCAAACATACTTAATCATTACAACATTAACTGTTACCCTTCGTACCCTGGGAATATCAAACATGGTTAACACATCAATGATATTATAGTTACAGCTATTACTCTTTTAATGGTTAACTAAGTAATTATTAACCTCCATTTTTTTAACCTCAAAACAAATACACTTAGTTTTAATCTACCAATAAATTAATTTTATTTGAAATAAAATCCAAATAAAATTTATTTATAAATAAATTCTCATATTTGATATATTAAATAATAAATATATAATTCATTTCAAATGAAATAAATATTATGTTTGATATAATTTTAAAATTCATTTTAATATTTTACTTAGTCAAAAATATTCCTATAAGTATATTATTTATTTACTTATTTGCTTTTCAAAAATTTCATATTACATTAATGAAAATATAATTATTTATAAATACCATTTTATATGTACTATTTTTTCAAAAATAAAATACAATTTTGGTCATAAATAATTAATTTTATTAATGGATTTGTAATTGTAAAAGAATTTGAAAAAAAAGATCAGTTAATTACTTTCAGTCCTTCCATATCAAAATCTTTGATTATAATATTTAGGAAGAAAATTATTAATTTTTTTTATTAATAAATTATATAACATTTTGTTGCTACAAAGGTTGATTTTAAAAAAAATTATGTATTTAATTTAATAAAATAGATTTAAAATGTCTAATTGCATATTTCATTATAATATAAGAGCATCTAAATATAGATGACTGTATATGTACTCTTTTCATCCCAAATAAATATGATAATGGTAAAATGCACAAATATTAAGAAAATATTTTAGACTATTTTAACATTTACTCTCTCCTAATTAAGTACAACAATCTCTTTTATTATTTTTAATATTTCTCTCGTAATTAAATACAATAATCTTCTTATTTTTTAAAAGATAATAAATTTTTTATTTTTTCAAGTTTACATTTATTATATAAGACTAAATATATGAGGGCATTATTAGAATGTTAAGGTAAAATTTAATTTAAATTAGGAAATAAGATAATTAAATTAGTACATATTAAAAAAAAATAAGAAATTTATTTTGGGATGGAGGTAATATATTTTACTTATATTTGTGGGTTTGCATCTATTATTATTTTAGAAAAATGAATTATTTAAAAAATTTCATTGCGATTTCTCCTAAAACTCAAATTCGATTAAGACAAACTCTTAGTAAACTATAATTTAAAAAAAATAAAAAAATAATTTTTTAAAACTATGATATTAAATTACAAATATTATAAATATAGTTTATTAAATGTTATTCACTATAATTTCAAACCAATACTTAAAAATTACAAGATTTAGAGTTGGAGTTTTGAATTATAATTAAATTAAAAGTATAACAGTAATTGAAATATAATTAAATAATTAATATTTTATTTTAAATATTATAAATATAATTTATTAAAAATTATTTAATTAAAATATCTAACTTATATTTAAAAAATTATGAGATTCAAGTCAAAATTTTGAGTTATAGTTAAATTAAAAAATAAAAGTAATTGAAATAATTAATAATTACTTTTTTTTGAGTCTATATTAAGTGGACTTAGCTTCCATAGTAATTAGGATGGATAAATTATAAAACTAAAAATTTAACGTTATTTACTACGGTTAATCAAATACAATTGGAAAAAAAAATTATTGTTTAAAATATTTATAATTTATATTTTCTGACATACAAATTATAAAAATATTAAATTATTATAATTTTAAAATAATAAATAAAATATTTTTATTTTAATATGAAAAATAAATAAAAAAATAAAAATAATTAAGTAAATATTTAATAAAAAATTAAAAAAAAATATGTTCTTAAAAATAAAAATATTACATATATTTAAAAAAAAATGAGGTAGTCATTTTCAAAAAGAGTTTGAAATAATCAATTGATAAAAGGAAAGTAAAATATTAAAATTGATAAAAGTATTTTAATCTTCTAAAATTTATTAGTTTAAAATTGTGAAATTCATTTGAAAATATCAATTATTTTGATAGGATTTAATTTAGTTATTTTTATTTCACAAATTTAATTATTTAAAATTTTAAATAAATTTAAATTTAAAACAAATACAAAACTATGAATTTATGAATGAATTCTATAAAATTTTATAAAATTTATTTATACCATACGAGGGGTTAAAATTAATTGGAATGGACTATAAGAATTTCTTATTTTCGTTCCGAAGGATTTTGGATTACCTTTTTTGATAATTAATTATATTTGTTTTCACTTCGAAGATCTTGTGGATATTTTTTTGTTTTAATGTAGTATCTTTGTGTGATATTCAATTTTGGAAACAAAATCAGACCCTATTCAATATCATTTAATTGAAAGAAATATAGTATTATAAAGGGTCTGGCCATTGAAATTTTATATATATCTAACCTTTTAACTCTGGCCAAACAACTTCAATTATCTATACCTAACTCACAAATCATCCCAAATTTAGAGACAAAAATAGAAAATGAAACCTCTTGCTTTGTTTGCATTTTTCGTTCTATGCTTTTTTTAGTTACATCAACCTTTCATGTCTGTTAGTGTACAAGCAGTTGATCTGGTGGAAGAAACTTGTAAGAAAAGCCGTTATTATGATCTCTGAGTAAAAACACTAAGATCAGATCCGCGTAGTTCTAAGGTCGATGTCAGGGGCCTTGCTCAAATCATGCTTGAAGCTAGTTTAGCTTATGGCAAAGATTCTATGGTTGAAATAGTGAAGCTGAGTAATAAAACTAGTGATGAGGTTATAAAAAGATGCCTTCATGTGTGCTTAGAAGTGTATGAACTATATGTGGATAGTAATTTTCCTGATGCATTAAAGTATTTAAAGTCGAAGGTTGATTTTAATGCAATCGACTCTACAACTGGTGGGTGTGGCGCTTCAGACACCTGCGAAGAAGCATTTTGGGAAGAGAAACCTAAGATTGAAGTGCCACCGCCATTGGCCAGTATGATTGACCATGTGAACTAACTTTGTTCTATAGATCTTGCAATTCTAAATAACCTTAATTGAATCTCTTTCCTAATGTAATCGCAATAGCTATGCAATAAAATAAGATCAAATATTCAAAATGTTTACTTTCCTATCTAATCAATTAGCAATTTAGAGTTCAGACACTCTAATATACTATTAGATAGCATTTAATTAATTCTTAATAGCTTTTTAATAAAACAACTTATTAATAGATCAAATATATACTAAAATATGAATGATTAAAAGGTATTTAATGTTAAATTATTCGGACTTCTAAATTATTTAGACCTCTTAACTATTAATAAGCATTCTTAGTATGTTTTTGGTTTTCTTGACATGGCATAACATTTAAGGTTTGTAAACATAGCAATCTTGGAGTCGCATGCTCTATCTTGTTATTTTTTTTTTTTATGTATAATAGTTTTTCTAGAATGACAAAAGATTTAATTAAGTAAGAATTTTTTTTTCTGTGGATCTCAAAATATGTTTTAAATTTATTCATTAAAATAAAGATAATTTAATTTTTTTATAATAAGGAATTATATTATAATGATCAAAATATGTGTACAATCTCTAATGAAATCCATTTAAGATCAGCAAAACAAAAACAAAACAAAATTGCAAAAAGGGAGACAATAGTATTTGCTCATTACAAAAGGGAGACAATAGTATTTGCTCATTACAACCAAGCCATAAATTCTACCATCCTAAACGCTGCTGATTTAGCCAAGGAATCAGCAGTATGAGGGAAAAGTTTGCACCTTTCATGAATGGTTATGATGGTAATCCAGAGTTTTCAAGGAGTGTTTGAAGAAATTTCTGAGTGTTTGAAGGAGTAGATTGGATGTTACTTGTAGAGGAATTCAAATAACCACAGGAGGTCGCCCTTAATTATATCCCAGTAGTGTTTGAAGAAATTTAAGTTGAAGCCATCAGGGAGCCTTATCCCCATTGTAGCTCCATACCGATAATTTAATTTCCTCCAATGTAAAAGACTTCCAAAATCTTAGCAAAGTTAAAATCTAGATTGTTGAAACCCAAATTAGAGATAACTAGCCAAGAAAGAGATGACAATTGAAAGAAGTTGAGAGACAAGATCTTTCAACTGCCACCCAATTATTATCCTTGAAGGTTCTATTTTTGCAAAAAACTGTTCATCCCATGCCACAATTATTCCACCAGCATTGTCAGTTGCATTACTAGCATCCCATAGAATATCTGAGTTCCATACTTTATGAATGAGGGAAGAGTCAACATAATTAATTTTAGATTCTAGAATAATAGCAAAATTGATTTTCCTGGTGGCTATCCATTTCTTGAGAGCATTCTGCTTGAAATTTCATCTAGATGAAAGAATTAATGTTTGAGGAAGCTGTAAGAGCAAATCATATAAAACATGAATAGCTAAAATAAAATTAACCAAAAATAATCATGATTTATATATATAACATAATGCAGCGGAAATTAAATTATAAATACCTCCAGCCATTGCTTGTTGTTATTGCAGGAATAGCTATGAATTATAGAGGTAATTTTCTGGGATTTTTTCTCTCAAATTCAGGTGGTGAATTTTTATGTATATGAGAGCAAACCTAGGGACCTCTATACATACCCTTCATCATTAACTGTCCATCACAGTTAATGGTGATAATGGATAGTTTTTTTTTTTTTTTTACAGAAAATGGGAGAAGAAAATGGGAGAAGTGGACCACTACCTTTAATGGAGTGGCTAACTCCATAAGAAAGGGAAACTAAAAAATAACTTATATTCTCCCACTTGGTCCACGTTTTCCACCATTTAATGTAGTGAGAAATAAAAACATATAAATCATGACGATAACACCTAAAATTAAGTATTCTCTTCCGTGTATTACAATGTTTTATACTTCTCAACAATCTCTCCACATAACTTAATGAATAAATCATATGTTCATTCTAGATCCTAACTTCAAATATGTTTTCCAAAGCAAATAAAATTAATATATATACATAACTCAATGAGAAAACATCATATTAAGAGTTTCATTAAAACAATATCGTTCTTATAACGAAAAATTACATTAAGGAACCAAGTCCCATTCTTTCAAAATGATCCTTAAATTTATGTGGTGGCGTGCCCTTAGTCAAAGGATCAGCAATCATAAAATCAGTGCTGATGTGTTCATTATGCACTGTTTTATCCTTAACACGTTCTTTATGGCTAGATACTTGATGTCGATGTGCTTACTTCGACTACTACTTTTATTATTCTTAGCCATAAAAACAGTAGCTGAATTATCACAATACAACCTCAAAGGCCTAGAAATTGAATCCATAATTCTAAGCTCGGAGATGAAACTCTTCATCCATACACCATGTGAAGTTGCCTCGAAACAAGATACAAATTCAGCCTTCATAGTGGAAGTAGCAGTCAAACTCTACTTTACGCTTCTCCAAGATACAGCTCCACCAGCTAGCATGAAAATATATCCTGATGTGAATTTTCTTGAGTCAATGCAGCCAGCGTAGTCTGAATCAAAATAGCTAATCACCTCCAAATTATCGGTTCGTCTATACATAAGCATGTAGTCCTTTGTGCCTTGAAGATATCTCAAGACCTTGTTTGCAGCTTTCCAATGATCTAATCCTAGATTACTCTAATATCTTCCTAACATCCCAACTACAAATGCAATGCCAGGTCTAGTGCAAACCTGAGCATACATTAAGCTTCTAACAACTGAAGCATAAGGAATGTTTTTCATTTGTTCCCGCTCAAAGTCATTTTTCGGACATTAGCCCAAATTGTACCTATCACCTTTCACAATGGGAGCTACACTTGGTGAACAATCTTTCATCCGAAATCTCTCTAAAACCTTGTTGATATAGGTCTCTTGAGATAGACCGAGAATGTCTCGAAATCTATCTCTTTGAATTTTGATGCCAATGACATAAGTAGCATCACCCATATCCTTCATATCAAAGTTTTTAGAGAGAAATTGTTTCACCTCATATAGTAATCCTTTATCATTGGTTGCAAGTAAAATATCATCTACATATAGAACAAGGAAACAAATCTATCATCTACATATAGAACAAGGAAACAAATCTTACTCCCACTAACCTTCCGGTATATACATTGATCCATAATATTCTCTTCAAAACCAAATGAAGTGATAACATCATGAAACTTAAGGTACCACTGACGGAAAGCTTGTTTCAATCTATATATAGATTTCTTAAGCTTGCAAACCAAATGCTCACCATTACTAAAGGAGAATCCTTCTGGTTGTTTCATGTAAACTTCCTCCTCTAGATCTCCATTGAGAAAGGTTGTTTTCACATCCATTTGTTGCAACTCTAAATCAAAATATACAACTATTGCTAGAATGATACGAAGAAAATCTTTCTTAGATACAGAAGAAAATGTCTCCTTGTAATCGATTCCTTTCTTTTGGGTGAATCCTTTGGTAACAAGTCTGGCCTTGTATCTCTCAATGTTGCCTAATGAGTCTTTCTTTGTTTTAAAGACCCATTTACATCCAATAGCCAATAGGCAACTCAACAAGATCCCAGACACCATTAGATGCCATAGAACTCATCTCATCTTTCATAGCATCATACCATAAGTTAGATTCTTTACAACTCATGGCTTGTGAAAACGTTTCAGGATCATTTTTGGCTCCAGTATTTTAGTCAGATTCTTGTAGATAGATAACATAATCACTAGGTATTGCTGACTTTCTTATTCTAGTAGATCTTCTCAATGTTGTGTCATTATTTTCTTGAGGAACTTATTGTTCAATTGGTTGTTCAACAATATCTGGTTATTCCTCAACAACAACTTGATCTACTGGATCTAAATCAGCATGTTGTGGATTTTCTATGATTGGTTGCACAATATTCGGTTGAACTGAAAGAGTATTATTAATAACAACCACTCTTAAACTTGAAATAGAAGATTAATTTTCTGAATGATTTTTATCAGAAACAAGATTTCTGGATTGATCGCTTCCACTAATCAAGTCATTTTCAAAAAATTTAGCATTTCTTGATTCCACAAACCTAGTGGTATGAGATGGACAATAGAACTTGTATCCCTTAGACCGTTCAGCATATACATCAAAATACCCACTAATAGTCCTTGGGTCCAGCTTCTTTTCTTGTGGGTTGTAAATTCTCACTTCAGACGGACATCCCCAAATGCGCACATGTCTCAAACTCGGTTTCCAACCTTTAAATAACTCAAATGGTGTCTTTGAGACGGCTTTGGTTGGAACTCGGTTTAATATGTACACGGCCATCTTTAGTGCTTCAATCCACAAGAACTTAGGTAGCTTAGAACTACTAAGCATACTTTGCACTATATCTAATAAAGTTCGGTTTCTTCTCTCTGCTACACCATTCTGATCTGGAGAACCAGGCATAGTGTATTGGGCAACTATCCCATGCTCTTGAAGAAACTTTGGAAATGGACCAGGTGCTTGTCCATCTTCAGTGTATCTACCATAAAATTCACCACCTCTATCTGATCTCACGATCTTAATTTGTTTGTCACATTGTTTCTCTACTTCTAATTTAAATGCCTTAAAAGCATCTAATGCCTCAAACTATTTATAATGATGTAGAGATACATATATCGTGAATAATTATCAATAAATATGATAAAATGTTTCTGACCATAGGCGTCCATATCTGGATAACAAATATCTGTATGTATGATCTCTAATATTTCTGAACTCCTCTTGGCACCTTTCTTTGACTTGTTGGTTTGCTTTCCCTTTATGCAATCCATACAAGTATCATAATCAGCAAAATTAAGAGTAATGAGTACTCCATCACTTACTAACCGTTTTATTCTATTAATGGAGATATGACCTAATCTCCGATGCCACAACATAGAGAATTCCTCATTCATAACACAACGTTTTATGCCAGCATGCATCGTATTATAATAAATATTTTCATGTAAATTAATTTGGAAAAGACCATCAAACAAATGACCATACCCAGTAATATTAGAATTAAACGATAAACTAATGTTTGAATCCCAAAAATTAAAGGAATATCCCAATGATAAAAGTCTTGAAACAGAAATTAAATTCCTTGAAAAACTAGGTATATAAAATGTCCTTTCCAAATTTAAAACATATCCACTACTGAGAACTAAACTGCATGTTCCAATAGCTTATACAAGCGAGCGCATCTTGTTTCCTGAATAGATGTATTGCTCACTTCTCACTGGCTTCCTGTGGTTTTGAAAACCCTGTAAGGAATTTGAAACGTGGATCATAGAACCAGAATCAATCCACCAAGTGTTATGATTAACATCAATCATATTAGATTCATAACATACAAATGAAGTCAACATACCTTTCTTTTCAAGCCACTGATGGAATTTGGTGCAATCCTTCTTCATGTGCCCTTTCTTTTTACAAAAGAAGCACTTGGATTCCTTCTTGATTCCACTTTGGGAGACTATTTTAGCCTTTCCCTTCTTTTTAGCTTGATTATTTTCATTCTTGTGCATGGTCAAATATGAACTCTCTCCCATTTCTATTTGTAACCTACCTTCTTCTTAAACACACATGGTCATTAGTTCATTGATTGACCATTTATCCTTATATATGTTGTAAGAAATCTTAAAGGGTCCATATTGTTGTAGGAGAGTGTTCAAAATATAATGAACCAGAAATGACTTTGACATGTCAACTTCGAGGGATTTTAATTGAGTCGCAATGTCTCTCATCTGCATGATGTACTCTCGCACACCTCTTAATGCAGTGAGCCTTTGGGATGAAAACCTCATAATTAGGGTGCTTGCTAAAGCCTTTTCTGAAGACTGAAATTGATCATCAATAGCCTTCAGAAGAGATTTAACTTTGTCATGCTGCTCGACTGAACCACAAATACCAGCTGAGATCTTAGTCTTAATAAATATAACTGAGAGACGATTAGATCGCTCCCATTTCTCATATTTATCAACCGCATCAGGAATGCTGGTTTCAGTAATAGGTGGTGGTTCATCTTTCCTTATAGCATAATCTATATCCATCCACCCTAATTGAAGAAGACTTCTCTCCTTCCAGACTTTATAGTTATCACCCCTCAATTCGGGAACATCAAATTTCATATCAGAAGTATATTGTAAGGCTGCATAATATTAAAATACACAAGCTTATTTCACAAAATTTTAGGCAACATTTAATTAATCATAATTTACCAATGCAAATTATGTGAAAATGTGAATTAATTTAACATATCAAAACTACCTG